>JAYEVD010000246.1:0-42500 GCA_036346405.1 Phyllostachys edulis
TTGGTTGACAATTCAAAACAAACTTTAGACCTCGACATGCATTCTTGAAACTAGGGGTATAAATCAACGCTTTTGCCCCCATTTGTAGACACACTCCTAATCACCTTTACACCTCTTTGCACTTTGTCGCTTCTAGTCGAATTTGGAAGCTCATGGCGGATCGGATTGGAACTAGAAAGCCTACAACCTCCACTCGCCTCGATGAACATCCTAGACCGGTGGTCCAATGTGGCAAAGGTGGCAAGTTCTCTAGGAAGACCTCGACAACCACTATGATTTTAATCTTATGGGAGCTATGGAAGAAACAAAACGTAAGAATCTTCAACAATAGAGCCACAATGCCTCTAGATCTCCTAGCAAAGATCAAGAAGGATGGTAGAGCTTGGTACCTTACTGGGCCAAAAGTCCGAGTTCTTTAATACTTTGAAATTAAGGCCTTATTTCTTTAAAACCGCACCTTGTGGATTTCGCTCGCCTGCCTCTATTAATATAACGTTAACCATTCTCGCTGGTTTCATTAAAAAAGTTGGCTTTTAATGTGTATAGTGAGAGCCATCACAAAGCTAGATGAAGAAACTATAAAAGAACAAGATGTGTGTATAGATAAGATTTGGATTAATTCTGCAAGCAGGGCCACCTTTTCATAATCAATGAGTTGTTTGTCGACCTCCGCTTTGGGTACATGATAATCTCACTTTTAGGTACCACATGACGAGAGGCAACTAAAAAGCCAACCGATAATTCATTTCTCACATTAATACTCCAACATGCATGCATGATGCATCTAGGTAAGAAATGTAAAGGATCAATTGGTAATGTTACAGATGTCGAGTTTTTGGCTCAGATAACATCGCTGACTTCCACCCATAGTAGCAATTTTAGCTTTTTCCTCGACATTAATGCCCAAAATGGTACCACGGATCTCTGCTGACGCCGACACTCACCAACTCCATTCTGAGGACTGACTCCCTCCACCGTACAACAAACCCATAATAGCAATTTTAGCTTTTTCCGACATTAATGCCAAAAATGGTACCACGGATCTGCTGACGCCGACACTCGCTAACTCCAAAACCCTCGGGACTGACTCCTCCACCGCGGCCTGTGGGTTGGACTCTCCCCATGCCATGTGGCAAATTCGGCCCATAGGGGCTGGACCTAGCTCGCTGAGTGCCCTTAGGGCCAGAGCAAGCTAGTTCGTACGATATTATCGAGGTCATGGCCCTGGGGGCACGATGATTGCCATGCGGGTGGCCCTAGGGCCGAACTCCCTACCTCATGTGTTTTATGATTTCATGTGAACCCTGTGTTTTATGATTTCATGAACTCCAAGAAGCACGAAGTGAGTTGTAGTCATCTTTGGAACCGATGTACTACTTATTAATATGCACATAATGTATACAAATATGTTCTGCGAAAATATGTATACAAATATAGTACTACATAAGCACAACATCCCGGATACATACGCACATAATGTATACAATGTAATTACACACATGCTACAATATGACTCACTGTCTCGAGCCACTCTCTCGCTTTGCATTTAAGGCCTGTATGCATCTTGGTCTTATGCTGAGCATGTCCTCAGGAATACATGAACCGGTCCGAGAGCGTATTGGTTTAGAGGGCGATGGAGACCGCTGAGTTGGCGAGGTGCTTCCAGTCGACTCGCCCAGTGAGTCTGATCAACATCAATGTCATCTAGCCGAAGTCATGCCAAACTGCTACCACCGCCATCATATCCGTAATGAACGAATCAAGAAATCACCAAGTCACGGCTTCCCAGCCACACGTATGAACAACCTCGCAGACAGGAGCTCGCCTTGACTGCAGACGATGTACCAAATAACCCCTGTGAGGTGGAGCTCGCCTTATTATGATACTCCAGATCGTCAAGGTTCTGCTAAGCATAGACCAGGTGAGCGCTTTGGGTGGTACACCCCAAATCTTGGAACCGTACTCTCCCTCGGCAAGAGCCGATGGCCGCCTCATCTGCTGATTCGCCCTACCCCCATGCTCAACAAGGCTACAAGATGGAATGATATTAGGTGAAATCAATAATCAGACCTGTTGAACATCACATATCTCCCCGGCGTGCAGATGACTATTGAGGAGAGATTGACGGCCGCTAGTCTAAGTAGGCCATGCGACATTGATTGCAAGTGATGCATCCCGACGATGTGAGGCCGTAAGATGGCATGATGTTAGCACAACCTAGGCATAACAAATAATCAGACGAATTGAATATAACTTTGCTCCCGATCCGCAAAGATGATGACCGATGGGGAGCGCTAAGATTTTTGCTAGTCTCATTAGGCCATGCTGACCTAGCAGGTGAGCACGGTTGACCCACTTGGTGCGTAGCGTAAAGGACGCCGTCTCTCGACCGACCGCAGCTCATGTTCTTGATTATTTGCTTGGACTCCACGAAGATGGACTTGAGAGTACTGAGAAGCCTCGGAACGATGTGATCTCGAAGTCATGGATGGCTAACTCAATGCACGTGAGATCGGCTGATCCGACAATCGGTGACATACAACAGCTATTCAATACAAAACAGTAAAAATATCATGAATGAAGCAAGCATAAGCAGTGAGTGTTTTACAGTGTTGTCAAGCTGTGAAGCGCTCTGTCGATCGAACAAGTGATGAAGCCTCTCCTCGTGTGTGACCTATTCCGGACGCTCTGGCGGAGGACGGGTGAGTTTGATGAGCGACCGTGGTACGTACCACTCGATGTACTGACGGTAAATCCTAACGTCGTACGGCCATTGCTCATGTATAACCTCAATGTGTGCCATCTCTATCCAAGCCATAGTCCATTGATGCTGGACTGCCTACTAGTCCTTAGAATATCGGTCCATCCTCGATTATCTGCATTCGAGAATGATTTATGTGAGAAGAGCGGATATAGATATGAACTGTAAACATTACTCATATGGAGTTGCACTCACAAGTGGACAGTGTGCTCGAGCATCCTCCCGTCGGGAGGGGGCATAATTTGGTGGAGATCGAACTATCGCATTACACGCTGAGGCACGTAAGGCTCTACCATATGGGAAAACACAAGGTGGCAGGTCGCCCATAATCCAGCGTCTTACGTGCATTGCACGGACAGTCCGTGCGATGCTACCGTGTTTAGAAATGTGGGCTCCATGGAGACCATATGATGTAGTCATCGTGCAAAGACTCGAACTCGTCATGGAACACAGGGTAGCACCTCGCCGATCTGTCTCTGGCCTAGCGTAACTTGGTAGCAGTCCACCGAGTGCCCACAGTGGGCCTGTCTATGGGGTCGTGGAACTTGGTGTTTGGATGCACTACATTCTGAAAGGTGGGCCACCAAATCGGGATGTGCTCCCAACTCCATAGCTGAAGAAGCACGTAGCAGACGGCAAGGACCAATTTCAAATTGGTGGTGCACTGTGAAGCGTTATACAACCCCCTATATCTGGTGCAAAGGACGGCTGATTCGAAGTTGTATTAGGGCATCTCACCATGCTGGGCGTCAGCTAAAGACTCAGTGATGCGGACGAAGTTGGGGTACACCCAATCACCTTGTGTTGTGGGAAACAAGGGTGAACCGAAAATAAGCAAAACGTACACGACGAGGTGTGTCCTGACAACCTCGTCTAGTGCATCCGCAGGGCATTGACTGAAATACCTAAGCCATATCCGAGGGACACCACATGCCTTGTCTCAGCACAGTACATCAACCGCTATGCCCAAAGAGGCCTTCCATTCACGCAGATGGGTGGAACAAGTGTGTCTCCTGCGATCAGCAGACCGGTCAAGGAGACATCCTAGAGAGTGACCATCATCTCTCCCCACCAAAAGTGGAACATGTGCGTCTCGGGTCTCCATTTGTCAACAAGTGCCAACATGAGACTCCTGTCTAGGGTGACGTAGCGACCGATGTGGAGCATGTTGGTGATATGCCCTATATGCAATCATAGAGATGATTGTATCATGTTTATATTTATGAGTTATAGAATAAATGTTATTATGTTCCTTGGATGAATTATCATTTATAAAGATTAACAAGTATGTGACTTGTTGGTGAAGATTTTTAACTTATATGATGTTGACGAGGATATAATAATCCTCATTTCATCATTTATCTATAATTCATATTATAGATAATAATGACATCATATAACTCTTGAGTATACCCCTTAATAGCCATAAGGGAGAAGCTGGAGGACGTAAGTTCTTCTACGACCACCTAGTATAAAAATCTCCGTGTCTCTATCTCTGTATGATTTTGAGCCTAGAGGAACCCCCGAATCAAACAATTTTTACGTATGTTCGGTTCTAAAACACCGATAGTTGGCGCCGACCGTGGGGATCTCGAGTCATTAGCTTTCCTTCGACTTTTCCAAACTCTCATGCTCTCATGGCAAGAGAGTGGAACAAGGAGAACTGGTTCGACTTGGCCGATTACGCAGATATCGACATGGATGTCAGTTTCGACTACGAGCCGAGTGATGCATCATTCGATGGTGATGTCGCCTCTGAGGATCATTCTCCAGGAGACTATCCCATCGATGGAGTTGAGGAGGGATCCTTATCCCCCACAACGATACGTCCAGATGAGGAACCAGCTTTCTCAGAGGGCAAGGGTCAATTCGACCACATCAAGGACTGTCCCAAGGCAGGCTTAGAGCATGACGAGGGTTCTCCCTCTGAATGTTCAAATCCAACTAAGGCAGTCCGACCTGGCACGACAACTCTTGAAAGTCATAATTCCGGATCTTCATCAGCACCTGATAGTTCTCTCTCCCCGCTAGCCCAAATGAGGATGCGATCGAACATACTCTTCCCGCGAGTTCGACCATCCCAATGTAGGGCTCACTCATGGACGGAGACTATTATAACCTGCAATTCTTCCCGAGGGGTTTACTCAAGTCACCAGATGGTGTCATTCGACTACTCCTCAAGCGAGGAGGCCTCAAGCGCAAGTGGAGATCATCAACGGGAGGTCTTCGCCCTTCCTCGTAGCAATAACTCTCCTAGAGACAGAGGAGGACGCCCCCTGCGATCACACCCTACGACCGCCGTGGGTAATGACAAGGACACTCCGGCGATGACCGAGTCAATACTTTGATGAGGTAGCGAGAAATTCTCGAGATCATCGCGACTTCACCGAGGCAAGCTCAAGGATCAGGTATGGATGATTCTGAAACAATCCGACGGAAACGAAGTTGCGTACCAGAGAAATTTTCCGGCGACTAATATCAATCGAGAGAAGCTCAGAACTTCAACATATCAACGACCTACTCGAGAACCCATCTCGAGAACTTGCCCGAGCACTGCTACGACTCTTCAACAAGAGATTGCACGAAGGTTATGAAGCACGATGAGCAAGCTCGAATGTCCTCACCGACATCACTCGAAGTCATAGCAAGACGACTTATCACCTTCCAAATGCTCAATAACTCACCGCATGGAGATCGACGAAGTTGCATCGCTCCACAAATCTAAAAGGGTTCCTCGAACGCCTGACGATCAAAAAATTCCTAGGAGAGGTGATCATTCACCACTCCGACCCAGAGGTCTACAACAGCAGGCAAAATACGATGAGTATTACCCCCGTAGAATCGAGACTTATCATAAGTCAGATTCACCCATTGCCAGGTATCTTCGAGTACGATCGCTTGGCGACGTCAACCCCTCTTTCCTGCAAAGGAGGCATTACGACATGATTACCGAATGTCAGGCATTCTCGCCGCCTGACCTCCGAGCAGTTCACTAGCCACCGCGGTTTTGACCAGGGAATAAGGAAAAGTTTGATGGATCTCAAAATCCCATCGAGTTTCTCCAGATCTACACGACCACTATCCGAACAGCAGAAGGAGGAGAGCAAGTCATGGTGAATTACCTTCCGACTGTGCTCGAAGGGTTCGCTCGATCGTGGTTGTTAAACCAACCACTCGAGTCGATCTACTCATGGCAACACCTCTGCGACCTTCTACTTGCCAATTTTTAGGGCACCTACTATCGCCCCAGGAAGGAGGATGACCTACACAGGATGAGACAGAACGACCATGAGACACTACGCCAATTCATCAGGTGTTTTAGATAGGTTCGCAACTCAATTCCTGATGTTTCTAACTCATCTGTTATCAGAGCCTTCAAGTAGGGAGTCCGCAGCAGAAGAATCACAGAGAACATCGCTTTGAACCCTTCTAAGAATCGCCGCTAAACTCTTCGAGATGGTCGATCAAGATACGATCATCGATGAAGCACCAAGTGGACTAAAATCATTGATCGAGATGACCAGCACCCTCAAGAGGTTGGTGAAGGTGGCAAGAAGAAGGATAAAAGGCTAAGAAATCTAAGAACATGGCAAAAGGCCAAAGGCCTCAAGCCAATAGTTCTAAGGAGGTCCTGACCGTAAGCGATAAGGAGCTATGAACTGCCAAGCAATACCCTGATCGAGGCAAAGGTAAGCGCCCCGAACGAAAGAACGATAAGTCTAGGTGGTGTCCTTTCCATAAAAAAAAAGGACATGACTCAGAATCGCCGAAGTTTTCCAACGAAAACTCGAGGACTACTACACCAAGAAGGACCACTTCCTACCCTCAAGAGTAGGGCAAGCTAGTGGTCGTACATGCCGATTTACAACGAGGAGATGCTATTTCAAGATCTTGAGCACACCATCGAGCACATCTTTGGGGATCATCGCATACGAAGTCAAAGCGATTACCAAGGCGCCAAACGCGACATAAACTCCATTGACCTCCTCTTGTCAATAAATTGTCAAGTGGTCAAGTCACCATCTCTTTCGAGAAGGTTGACTACCCGATCCCTTCGACTCGACCAGGTCTCTTTCTGATCGCGGCCGAACCCACCATCAACAACTATCGAGTTAATCGAGTGTTGATTGATGGTGGTAGTTCGTTGAACATTCTATTCACGAATACCTTGGACGAGATGCAAGTACCCCAGATCAAGGTAAGACCGGTAAAATACTCTTTTCATGGTATTGTACTGGGGTCTTCGGCCAAACCCATTGGTCAAGTTTCTCTTCCTTTAATATTTGGTTCACCAAGTAATTTCAGGACAGAGAAGATCTCCTTTGATGTGGTCGATTTTGATACGGCATATAACGCCATACTTGAACCACTCAACTTGGCAAAATTCTTAATGGCAACACATTATGGGTATCAATGTCTTAAGATGCCAGTCCCAAAGGAGTAATCATAATTCATTGTGATAAGAAGATGGCGATACCAGAATCGCCGATCCTCGAGATGGTTGGTCGATACCAATTCGAAAGAAAAAGAGTAGCCTTGGACCAAGCAGTCGAATTCTAAAAGTTGTACCTAAGCCGAACGACCAAGTCAAGGAGGTTCCCCTGGATCTAGAGGAGCCCTCGAAGACTGTTCGCATTGGGGATACGTCCGACCCCAAATAGGAAGACGCCCTCATCACTTTCCTCCGGGCAAACATAGATGTCTTCACGCGGTAAGCATCCGACATGCCCGGAGTCCCCAAGGAAGTGATCGAACACAGGCTAGCTCTATGGCCTGACAAAGTACCCGTAAAACAAAAATTACAGAGATTTTCCCCTGATGGACGAGATGCTATAAGGTCATAATTGGACAAGCTACTTAAAGTAGGCTTTATAAGAGAAGTCGACCACCCAGAGTGGTTGGCCAACCCTGTAATGGTTAGGAAGTATAACAGCAAGTGATGAATGTGTGTAGACTTCACTGATCCCAATAAAGCTTGTCCAAAAGAAGATTTCCCTTTACCTCGTATCAATCAGTTGGTTGACTCTACTGCTGGTTGCGAAACATTAAGTTTTCTAGATGTATATTCTGGCTACCATTAGATTAATATGTGTCTAGAAGATGAAGAAAAGACCGCGTTTATTACACTATTTAGTATATTTTGTTATGTCAAAATGCCATTTGGTCTAAGAAATGCCGACACTTCTTTTCAACGCTTGATGCAATTGACTTTTTCACCTCAGCTAGACCGAAATTTGGAAGCCTATGTTGACGATCTAGTCGTAAAAAGCATCAAACGGCTTGATCATGTTTCGGACTTGTAGGAGACATCTGACAACCTCAGAAAACACCACCAAACTCAATCCTCGAGAAATGTGTGTTTGAGTCCCTTCGAAAATTGCTTGGATTCCTAGTCTCGTATGAGGGATCAAGAAAATCCAGATCTTGCGGCATTTTGTCACGAACGGACATATCCTAAACCTGCTCAGATCCCCATACGATACCCACGACTAGTGGACAATGTACTTTACGGTGTCACTTACTTTAAGTGGCTCTGGGTCGGTGGTTCCGAATCTCCTAACGAGAGACCTTAAAGTATGCCATGCAATTAAACTTTCGTGCCATTAACAATGTGGCGTATCACTAAGGTTTGTTAGCCGGCATACGAAGCTGCGAAAGCACTCGCGATTCGATGACTACTGTGAAGAGGAGACTCTCAACTAGTCGTGAATCAAGTCGAAAAGAGTACAAGGTTCTAATCCGACTATGTCTCGCACCTATCGGAGGTTCGTAGCTTGAAAAGCATTTTTTCGGTTTTGAGGTACAACCATCCTCAAAAGGATAATTTCTCAGAGACCAACCTTGCTCGGATAGCTTCTTCCGATCACAAGTACCAAAAGGAGTCTTTGAATAACTCCAGAAGCCGCCTTTGGTGGAGACACCAAAGACATCTTCTATTGAGACAACTCTCTAGAATACAAGGATACTTAGATGAATCCCATCTTTGAGTATCTTCGCATCGGTTTCAGACCTATTTACCCATCTTGAAGCAGATCGTTTATCCCGAAAAGACCAAAATGTATATTTTGGTCAAGGAGTCCTCTATAAACCAGGCACTCAAGGGTACTCATGCGATGCATACCGCAGAGAGAAGGACTAAATCTCCTTCATTTACATACACGGGGGCATCTGTGGAACTCATGCTTTCTACAAAATGTTGGTTGGAAAAGCCTTTCGACAAGGATTTTATCGCCAACAAATTTCTATGATGGCAAAGAACCGTTAAGAAATGTGTACAATACCGCTTATAGCGCATAAATACACCAACTAGCTCAGTAATCGCAAACAATTCTCTATCTTGGCCTTTTGCAACCTCGGGTCTTGACATCCTAGGATCGCTCCTCAAAGGCTCCATGAGGCTTCGAAGTTCCTTTTTCCGCCGCTGATACGCTCACAAAATGGATCGCTTCAACCTATGATCGATAACAACGAAGCCGCAAAATGGTTCATGATGAGAAGCATGATTACTCGTTTGGAGTACCAAGTCTAATAATCACAGATAATGGCAATATTTTGAAATAAAATTTCGTGAATTTTACGACGAAGTTGTGTACTGAAGTCGTTACGCTCGCTGCCCATCCCCAAAGCAAAGGGCGCTTGAACGAGCTTAATAATGTAGGAATTAAACCGAGTATTCGACCAGCTTGTTAAGCCGGACTTGAGTACAAGAATTACCTCAAGATATAAGGCTTCAGACGATCGCTAGTTCCGCAACAAAGTAAACACCTTTTTCCTAGTTTTCGATGCCGGGCCATGCTTCCACCGTAACTAAAGATCAGGTCTACAAGGGTCGAGAATTTCAATGACTCAAATTCAAGAACAACTTCTAACGGATGACATTAACCCGCTTCAATGAAGAGAAATCAAGCCTTAATCCATTCAAATAGCCTACCAAAGAAGCCCTCGCCAGAATACTATGATCGTGAACGCCCAACCTTGCAGCCTTTGCTATAGGTGATTTGGTATTGAGGAAAGTTCAATCCCGCCTAATAGGAACAAACTTTCAAGTGGGAAGGTCCTACACAAAGGGTCGGGTTATGCACTGTGTTCCGCACGATTTAATCGCAATGGAAGACGACGGATTCTCTCTAATTCTTGAAATATCGACTAGTTATGCAAATTCTACGTGTAATTGACCAATCGTACAATAAAGCATCATGTTCTTTCTATCTTTATTGTCTTACTTTGAGTAGTGCTTTGACATTTTCTCAACCATACCCTGGTCGAAGGTCCGCCTACGACTAGTTCCTAGTTGTGAGCTTTTCCATGACAATACACTGGTCGTAAGACATTCTACGACCAGTACCTAGTTCATCTTTACACTGGTCAAAAGGATGGTAATATCACCTAGTCGAAACCTTTCCTCTCTGCACATGGTCCCGCCTACTAGAAGAAACTTCCTAGTGTCGACCCGTTCCTCCCTTTTTGCTGCCAACACAAAGAGCTTGGGTTTAAAACATGGCCGAAATAATGTCAAGCCGGCTCTTAGTACTTAGTTTATTTCTTCATTCATCTTTTGGAAAATAAATTAAGCAGAGTACACTTTTCAAATTTGCTTGACTACTTTTGGTAAACTCACTTCGCTTTTAACCGGCCTGAGGAAGTTGCAACACCTAGTCGGCTTTTCCTCTCTCGCACGTGGTCCTACCCACTAGAAGGAACTTTCTAGCATCGTCTGCTTTAACTCTTGCTACAGAGCAAACCTACTGAAAGTAATCGGAATAAGTCGAACAAATTTTTAAAGGAACTCCAGATGTTTATCTAATTCAAGTTGATTATTCTTGATTTGATTAATCTGGTCGGAGATGAAAATATCACCTAGTCGAAGTCTTTCCTTCCTACACGTGGTCCTGCCCACTAGAAGGAACTTCCTGATGTCGATTCGTTCCTACTCTTTTGACCAGTGCATGATAATCGTGATCGAAAAACTACAAGTTAGCTAAACCTCTCTTTTTAAGAAAACTCATTTCACACTATTTACTTAGTTTATCTAAATAAACCAAGCAAATAGTCGGGGGCTAGGATAAAGTTATTAACTTGACTTCAATTCATAGTCTTGCTCTTCTTTTCTATTCATTATCTTTTGAGTTACTAACTACTCGACAAGATGATTTTCGTGAAAAAGGAATGATTATATATATCAACAAAGAACACAAAATTGTCTTTACAGACTTAGGATTCTAGTACGCACTACTTTGACAAAGGAGATCTTATTTGCATATCCTTCGTGGATCAGACGATCGATCAGATTTTTCGCTATTAATCGCTTCGCTTCGCTCAGTAAATAAGTCGCCTATGATAGGTCGCAGATTAAGGCTAGGGTCGGGCTCTAAGTTTTGCTAAACAAATCTTATTCTCTTGATCCGCATCCTTATCGACCAATTGGTTCGCCTTCAAAGTAGTCACCAATTCCTCGCAGTTCGACTTGTTCGCCAATGGCACTCGAGTGAGCAGATATCGGTCTTCACGAGGAGTGATCCTCAAATAAGTGAAGCCCACCGAGTACATTGTTCGGTTAAACGTTATCTTGAAGATTAATCTTCAAAGCCTTCATTTCTCCCCGACATGAAGTCGGCCTCACGGAGTCGCTTTTATTTGTATTGCTTGTTCTCAAAAGAATAAGACCAATGGATAAAATGACCTCAAAAGGAAAACACAACTAATCACATGTAAAGATTTGCTTACCAACTAGTCGAGAATATAACTTCTTGACTTCTTCGTGGAGAAGCAATTTTTCTTTATGTAGGCTGCTTCCCACGCTTGGACCTCTTGGTCTTTTTTTCTCAAAAGGAATGAAAATCAAAAAGAAAAGAAGGTCCTAAACGGTCTTAAGTCCAAAGACTTACTGCTCAATCGCCCTCGCAACCTTTGATTGTAGAGTTTGCCTCCAAGCTTATTCAGAGGTCTTCATTCTTGCCACTTAGCTTTTTCGCCTCATCTTTCTCATAGTTGAGAGAATCAGCTAAAGTCTTCTCGTCGATTTGAACCTACAAAGGGAAAGAGTAGACGTCAGCATAAAACAAGCGGTCGTAAGTTCTTCTATGACCAAGATCTAGTCATAAGTCTTTCTACGATGATACCCTGGTCGTAAGTTCTTCTATGACCAAAGCCTAGTCATAAGATCTTCTACGACAACCCCTACAAGTACTGTGTAAGTGGTCGAAACATAAAAGACTTCAAAAAGCAGTTACTTACCACCTCTCTACCTGTTCGCAGAGTTCCACTTTTTCTTGTCGCAGTTGGACAAGTTGCCTATTGTATTCAACAACAGTAATAATTTTCTCCAATGCTTTCTGCATAAAGAAAGACAGTTAGAAGCGAAAAAAGATATGAGTGCAAATACCGATCAACAGGTACTTACATCCATTGTCGTTCATGCAAACGAAGACACTACCCTCGTAGGGTTCTTCAGTTCATCAATCTCTTGGACTCGGTCCCACCACACCTCTTTGAGATGCGTGTCATAAAAAACATCCCCTCCGTTGGGAATATTTTTAGGGTAAGGGACACGAGCACGAGGTCTAAGATCAGAAGATCCCATAGCGAAAGACAATCCGAAGAACTCAGAGGCGAAGTTGGCATATTCTTCATCCTCTGATTCGGCAACGCCAGTTCCCCCTTGAGGGCCAGGAGGAACATCTACAATGGCTTCCTTCCAGCCGCATGATGGCCCTCGACAATCTATCGCCTCGCCCGATGCTTCAGAGCACTGAGATGCCGCTTCGCTCAATTCTCTACGACCATCCTCGTGGGTTGTAGGCGCCAAGACTAATGATATCCTCCACCACTGGACAAAGGATCTAACCCTTCAACCACCTTCACTATTATTTCTCTGGTTGCCGAGGAAACAACAGTGGGTTTCTTGACAGGAACATCCTTGATGGTGAGAGGAGCCGGGCTAAGATCATAAAAAGGAAAGCACATAAGGTGATAAAAAGCAAAAGGTAAATGTTGTTCTTACATTTTTGTCTCTTTACATACCTTCGAGTGCTGGACTTAATCTTGAACTTAGAAGAAGCCTTCCCTAGAGAAGATTTCTTCTACTTTTTCTCAACCACGTCTGGTCGAGACTTGAGTTGAGAATGGTCACTACCACGCACCACGCCCGTCGTGAGGTCTTGAACAAGCATCATCGCCTCCTGAGCCTTCGCTTCTAGATGGTCGAGACTAGTCTCACCACCTCGAGGGCAAGACTACTCGATTACAGTATCATCGCTAGTGCAACAGCTTCCTTCACAAAAGACATGAAACTCTTCCTCGTTTCCTTTTCTAGTCGCTTGATAAAGCCGCGAGAGACGTAAATCGCTAATGTTTTATTGTTATAGTAGAAGGGTATTTTGGTCTTAGGGCTTTATGTTTGAATACTTCACTACTCTCGCCACAATTGCTTCCTCTCGCAGCTAGCCTATTTCCACCGTGATATTTAGCAAAAGGTGCGCATTTAAGTAGCAGAGCTCGAACTTGCATCATCCTTGTTCACGACTTGCATGACCTTCCTCCTCTTGGACCGAGGAGCATCTCGCTGCTCAACAAAGAAAGCCAACCACTATTAGTTCGATTTCTTCGCCGTTCCAACAGTTCTCCATGCCTACTTTCTACAGAGATCAGAAAGAGAGATATTATAAAGCGGTCGTAAGTTTTTCTACGACCATTACCATGTCGTAAGCTTTTCTACGACAATCCCCTAGTCGTTAGCTTTTCTACCACCGTAAACCGATCAGAAGCCTTCTTACGACCAAAGATCCAACAGAAGTTCTTCTACAACTACAAAGTCTTAAAGACAAAATTAGTTCTTGATTATCTTTAGGCGCTCCACCTTGTCATCTGGGGACAGGTCAGCCAGGATTGGAGGTGCCACCACATGGGCTGGCACTTTCTCACAGATGAGCTTGACCCGAGCGTCAATCTCCTCTTGTGAGAGGTCTGCAAGGATAAAAAAACTTTCAATAAGCCAATTTCGAAATTAATAGAAAGAAGGCTAAGTTTGAAGTTTACTTACCCTCCTTGTAGTCCCTGGTCGGGTCTTTCGGCCCAGAGTACCTCCACATCGGATGAGCCCTCTTCTTCAGAGGACTTATGCGGCGTGTGATGAAATCCTTTACCCCGTGCCATCTGGTAAGCCCCACTTCCTTCACGTCTGCAATGGCTTGAATAAAGGGGGCGATCCGACCAAGATCCTTGGGAGCTGAATCCCAGGAAGAGATCTTCTCGGTCGGCGTCCCAGCGAAGGAGAGGCTGTCCTCATTGGTTATCTCCCAATAGAACCACCTCTTCTTCCACTCCGGACACGAAGATTGGGTAAACATCTGAATATACTCCTTTGACTTCCCGTCGTGAAGGTTTAGACTGCAGCTACCGGCGACTCCGGAAAGTCTGGTCATTCCATAAAAGTACTGGAACAACTCCAAGTCGGCCGAAATCTCCAGGTAGGCCTCGCACAAGTACACGAACACTCCCAACATCGTAATGGAGTTGGGAATAAGGTTCACCAACTCCACGCCGAAGTATTCGAGTACCAACGTGAGAAAAGGATGAGCGGGCAATCGAAGACCACACTCACAAAACACCTGGAAGACAGGGATTTGCCCAATCTCCCCGACGCTAATGCCGCTCAGACACCGATCCACTTCACAAACTTCCTTCGGATCTTCTACGTGACCAAAGCCTTGATCTTGGTCGCTTTATCTCCGATTCAACTCATTGAAGCTGGTTTTGGCCATCTCTCGTGAATCGGAGACTTGGATTTGGGAAGATTTTGGAGGAAGTTCTATTTGGTCATGCAGAGAACTCAAAAGTTTGAACAAGATGAGCGATTTGGGGTAAGGTAAAGACCTTAGTCTCACCCATGTGAATATTTATAATCGCACACCGGGTTAAAAAGACATGGCTACCCAACGGTTGCCAACGCTTTGGGAACCGCTCCAACAGACAGGTATGAAGGAGTTGTTTGAGATTCTTAAATTTGCCTACTCGAGGAAATAAGGTCAGTCTTTACACCTCAAGTGAAATTATCTTCTTGACCAAGTCTTTTTTCTCGTCAAATGCAACATCGATCGGAAGATTTTACTCCGACCACTCAGATCATGGATTCACCGGTGTTCGCAAAATTTCCTACCACCACCTTGTAAGTTGCAAGATTATTCCACAACTTTCTTGACCAAGTAAATTTCGTCAAAGAAACGCCAAATAAGAGTTCTTCCTTCGACCATTTCTCTACGGCCACTTCATCGTCATAAGATCATCTATCGCCCTTTCCTAAGTAAGTTATTTTCGCTGAAGTCAGCTAGATGACAAGGATATAATAATCCTCATTTAATCATTTATCTATAATTCATATTATAGATAATAATAACGCTATATAATCCTTGAGTATACCCCTTAATAGTCATAAGGGAGAAGCTGGAGGACGTAAGTTCTTCTACGACCACCTAGTAGTCGTAAGTCCTCCTACGACTACCCCATAGTCGTAAGTCCTTCTACGACTATCCCATGATCGTAAGTCCTGTTATGATCAGTCTGTGGTCGTAAGATCTTCTTCGACCACCACCTAGTCATAAGTTCTTCTACGACCAGTCCCTAATCGATAAGGCTCATAGACATGTGGGTCTAGTCGATCAGGGAATCTTCTGTACCGTATCCAAGAATATGAGCAATCAATTACGTTGTTATTCTCTGGAATAATGGCACGGTTTAAACTCCCCGTTATGGTGATAATCGCCGCAACGTGGGGAACGCATTACTCCCATAATAATTCCAATAACGGCTCCATAACTGAACATTAAGGCGGCTTTTAGATCGAGATGCAACGTGTGCTTTGAGGACTATATAAAAGGCGGAATCATCAGGACAAGGGGGAAGGATTTTTTTTTTGAGAGAATTAGAGACGCCAATTAGAAGCACAATACTCTAGTCTTTGGCTCCATCTTGTAATCCAGCATACTCAATACATACACACAGGAGTAGGGTTGTTATTCTCCCAGGAGAAGGCCCAAACTTGTATAAAAATCCACGTGTCTCTATCTCTGTGTGATTTTGAGCCGAAAGGAACCCCTGAATCAAACAATCTTTACGTAAGTTTGGTTCTAAAACACCGGCAGATGTCATTCTAAATGTATCCATGGTCGGATGTCACTGGTCGGAACACTAGTGATTTATCAACCAGCACATGTATTGATTAATGACCATGTTCCACCGGTCATGGATATAGGGATATCAAATCGATCAATAACGTGAACACATGTTAGAGAACATGGTGTTGGATTGACCCAGCTTGAGACACTATTGAGATTGGTATGATTTTATGTGTCATCAGTTGGTCTCAAGTAATAATGATGTATAATCCTTAGACCTGAGATCAGCATGGTTTCCTACATGTGTAATAGTATACTTAGGGGGTTGCCAAACGTGACTCCATAATTGGGTGGTTATAAAGGTAGCTGCATGCTATGAAATATGTAGATGGATGTGACTGGTTGGATATGAGATTCTCCCTTCCTAACATAATGGGAGAGATATCTCTAGGCCCCTCAATGTGGCCGGATAAAGAAAGTGCATGGCTGTGTCACTAGTGGTCGAAGAGTCGACCACATGAAGTTATTCGTCACTTGATTGGGAAAGTGTTGAACAGTCCATGGATGACAAATTATCTCACCTGGAGTTCAACCAGATATTGTGAGGTAAAGGGAGAATACACAAGCAGGTTGTTCAGTTCGACCAGATACACTGGTCGTATGGAGATACAAGCTGGTCGTAGACTGGTCGAACATAATCACTAACTGGTCGTAAGGAGTTACGAATTGGTCGTGACTAAATATGAACTGGTCGTATAGAGATACAAGCTAGTCATAAGTGATAACGACCTGGTCGTCGATCATATTGCATTAAGGTTTGTCCGATATAATTTATGTGAAATCGGGAATCGTTATGTCTTGCTAGGAACCGCTAACGACTCAAGGTCGGAAAAGAGTTTCCGAGTTGCAACTGATTACGCATGAACCTACAGGGTCACACACTTAACGGGTTGGAACAAACGAGTTTGGATAGGATCTGTCATGGACTATTTATAAGGGGATGCATGTGGCTGTTGGTATATATGCTGTGAGTTGCTCCACCGAAACCCTAGACGTCATCTTCTCGAGGGCCCTACCGTATGAGTTGGTGCTAGCACACCGGCGTATGGTATTCTATCTCTGGACGTGTGGATATCGTAGAGGCGCTGCTGCGGTTGCTGCTGTGCTAAACTAGGACGATCCACGACCTTCGCAAGGAACATGATAGATTGTTGGAAGAGAGGATCGATACCGAGGACATTGGACTATCGACTACGACCACTACATCGACGCGCTTGACGTTAGATTAGGCTACTCTAACTCTTCTTCCGCTGCACCGCGCGTCTAGTGGTAACGATCTATGATCTCTTGCTTGCATGGCTTCTTGGTTTATATGGTAGAATTTTTGAATTATAAGCTAGTGTAGCCTACCCGTATCCCAATAAAGCATCCTCGCAAAGGGCAACAGGCCCGTGTCCCAAAGGTTTGGGATGAGCGAGGGTCAAGGTCCCAGTAATACTTCTTCGACCTAAGCACAAGGGGTGTAGGACCATCCCGTCCTGGTGATCCACAACTTGCTCCGATGATGTTCGTCGTAGAATGGTTCGAGTAGCTCAAGTAGAAGTATGCACTACTACAAAAACAGTTATAGTAGACGCTTCCATCACGCATTTTAGTTCCTTTGGAACCGCTCCTCGTGTTGGGTATTGCCGACTCGCGGGTGGCGCGAAGCCTATCACAAACGGTAGTTTTGAACCGCCTCGCGGATAGTCATCTATCATGCATTTCGGTTTGTGAATAGAATCGTTTATGGCAGACGCGTTTATTTACAAACCGCCCTGCGATAATCCTCAATCATAGACGGTTCTAGTTTGGAACCGCTCGGTAATATCACGACGGTTCTTAATAAGGACCGCTCGTGATTGGGGATTATCACGCACGCTTTTTAGTGAGAACCGCTCAGGATATTATACGCATGCCCAAATAGAACCGCTCAGGATTTGGGATTATCACGCATTTTTTAGTGAGAACCGCTCAGGATATTATACGCACGGTTCCAAACCAGAACCGCTCAGGATAATTAATTATCACGCACGGTTTTATTAAGAACCGCTCGTGATATCCTCGCCGGGTATAAATTGAGCGACACATTTCGCCAGACCGCCGCCAGGTTCATCGCCGTGCTCTCGCCATCGCCTCACAAGACGCTGTTTGATAACAACTGCCTCCCTCGCTGGCTCCACTTAGATCTGCTAGCTAGCTTCCCCTGTGTGCCGTGCCACTTTCCCGCCCTAGCTCCTCCCTAATTAAACAGATGAAGTAATATCGATTATCCTTTATCCACTCTATTGATTAGTGATTTTCCTTATTTTGCTACTCGCACATAGACCCTAATGTTTTGTTTTTTTGTTGTATTCCTTAATCTAAGCATAGGGTTTAAGTTTCAATTAATACTACTTGATGGGAAAAGGCAAAACGTACATCTAGCTCTCAATTTGATGGACCCTAATTCCGTAAAAATGAAAAGCAAAACATGTAGCCTTTAATTAATCTGGTGTAATTCCTTTGTGCAACGATGAGACAAAACGAGTAAGTACGCAAAGAAGTGAAAGTCTTAATTAGAACTAATTTCATGAGTAGTTTTCAGAAATGATTAAAAAGAAGAATTTATGACACACCAAGATAAGTCACATGTGCAATGATCTATTTTATATTTCCTCCATTTATATCCATGAAGAAACGCCATCACAAAGGGTTTATTGTTTCAATTATATCAAACGGATATACCCGAATCGCTGACCAACTTGCTAGTTATTAGGATCTTCCTCTTGTCTTTTGTCTCAGATCTAATCAACAATCATGCAGATAATCAATAATTATCCGCTATGCCACCTTAGAGAGGAGAAGGTTGGACCTTGCCCTAGCGCCCAACACCGCCGCCTCCCCCCATTGCGCCACCTTAGAGAGGAGAAGGAAAGGAGAGGAATCGATTTTCTTCGTGAGCTCCGAGGGTAACGATCTATAACCCTTTATGTTTGCTATAAATTAATCGCTAATCAATTTTGACACTAATTTGTTACATGCGAGTGTAGATGGATCAAACCGATGTACAGCAGAACCGTGAGTCAAGAGTACATTAATGGCGTGGTTGCTTTTAGAAGAGCCACGAAAGGTGATATGTTGAAGAAGGGATAAATTTTATGTACCGTCCATGCATTGATTATGTAATCAAGATGTTTAACAACGCGCAAATAGAAGCGCACTTGATTCAAGGGTTTCAAAAAGGGTATACATGTTGGACCACCACGGTGAAGAGCAGATTATTACACATGAAGTTAGTAATGACGCATCGCCGAGGAAGTCAACGATATGCCGGATGTGGACTGTCATCGCTTTTGATGAGGATAGGTCACACGATGACAACTGATCGATGCTACGCGATGTAAGAGAACTACAAAGGAGAGAGAGTTTTGTAAATTCGAGGGCTTAAGGAGGACTCTGTGAGACCTTTGTTCCCAAGTTGCAAGCCGAATATACAAGGTTGTCAACCGTGCTTGAACCGCTGAAATTGAAGGCAAGCAATGGTTGGTCCGATAAGAGTTTCACGGCGTTGTTAGGTCTCCTAGCGGACATCCTTCCGAGGGAAACGTGTTGCCCAAAGACCACCTATCAAGCAAAGAAGGTTATTTGTCCATTGGGAATGGAAGTAGAAAGAATACATGCATGTCCGAACGATTGTATCTCTATCAGAAAGAGTATGCAGACATGCATGTATGTCCCCAGCAAAGCATCCCGATACAAGCGCCGTAATATCGCTAAGGTGAAGCAAGGACCTCCTCGCTAAGATGTTGTGGTATCCGCTCAGGATCCCACGCTTGAAGCGCTTATTTCATAACCCAAAGGAGGCAAGATTGTTGCGCTGGCACTCGTGAGGAGCGAAGAGAGATGGAAAGCTAAGACACCCGCCGATTCTCGCCAGTGGAGAAACTTCGATCGAGCTTCCAAGAGTTCGGTGCGAACCGAGGAACATAAGGTTAGGGTTGAGTACAGATGGAATGAATCCTTTCGTAACATGAGAAAACCGACATAGCACCGCCCGTGAATCTATGTATGTACAACCTTCCTCCTTGGTCGTGGTATGAAGCGAAGTACATTTTGATGTCACTACTTATCCAAGGGCCAAGCAACCGGGAATGATATTGATGTGTACCTAGCACCATTGTGGAAGATCTTGTGACATGTGGAACGGGGCATGTATGGGATGCGATAAACGAGAGAACTTCACTTTACGCGCCATGTTGTTCTCGCACCATCAATGATTTTCCTGCCCTTGGTAACTCCGTCAAGCTTCAAGACAAAAGGAGCCAAAGCTCATTCAAGACCGCTTAGATGCTAGAGAGTGTATGGTCAACAACTCGCAAGAAACTCGTATATATAGGCCACGTGAGGTTCCTTCCCGTGAGTCACCCATACCGCAAGATGAAAAACACACGACGGAAATAAGGAGAACGATCCAGCTCCAAGGGCTTTTAGAGGAAAGAGGTCTATGATATGGTTAAGGATATCGATGTTGTGCTTGGGAAGGGACGAAATTAAGAACCCGTGAGAAGAACATCCGAAGAAGCGGTCAATTTTTGGGACTTGCCTTATTGGGAGCACTTAGAAGTTCGCCATCGATCGACGCCATGCACGAGAGAAGAATGTATGTGATAGCTTGATTGGTCTCTCTGTCAACATTAGTGGCAAAACAAAGGATGGTGTTAACGCACGGCGTGACTTGGTTGATATGAACATAAGGATCGAGTTAGCACCGAAGAGACCGACACAGATTTAACGTATTTTCCCCAAATTTTGCTACACTCTATCCAAGGCCGAGAGAAATGAATCGTGCTAGAGCTTGCATGGAGTGAAAGTCCCATCCGTTACTCCGCTAACATTAAGAACCTTGTTTCTATGCAAGATTTGAAATTAATTGGTATGAAGTCTCATGATTGTCATGTGCCGATGACACAAATGCTTCTCGCTGTAATTAGAAGTATCTTGTCAACAAGGTCCGAGTGGCAATCTTGAGGTCAGGTTATTTTTTCAACTCAATTGCTCAAGATCATTGATCCCCAAGGACTAGATGCTCTGCAGTCGAGGTGGTGACCACTCTATGTCATCTTGAGATGTATTTTCTCCGCCATTTTTCGATATCATGGTCCATCTCATTGTTCACCTTGTGAGAGAGATAAAGATATGTGGCCCTGTGTTCTACGCCATATGTACCCGCTCGAGAGGTACATGGGAATTCTCAAGTCCTACGACGAATCGATCTCGACGGAGGGCAAGATCATCGAAGGTTATGCAACCGAAGAGGTCATTGAGTTCTCGTCGACTACATGGCTCAGTGGAACCGATAGGTGTGCCTCTATCTCGCCATGAGGGGAGACCGATGGTATCGGGACCATCGGAAGGAAATCAATAACTCCCGATCCGATATCGCACGCCAAGCCCATTTCATGGTCTTGCAACACATGACCCAAGTGTCCTCGCACATCGACGAAAGCACAAAGACATGGTGCGCCAATGTAATCCGCATCGGTCGGAGGTTTGGATCACGAGAGCACAACCGCTTGCTCAACGAATGGTTAAAGGTGCGAATCATCGAGGTCATCAATGATGATACGCCGCTATGGTTGGCACGAGGGCCACAATTTACAATTGTCGCATGGCAAGGATACGACATAAATGGGTACACATTTTATACAAAGACTCAGATAGGAAGAGCATACCCGTAATAACGGTGTCCGTGATAGATGCATTCAAGATCGATGGGATGAGGAGCTCCTACTATGGGCAAATAGAGGAGATATGGAGCTCGACTACGTGCTTTTCAAGATCCCCTATTTCGTGCCATTGGGTCCATCTCCCACGGTGAAGGTCGACAAGTACGGTGTCACTACTGTGGACCTCGAACGTGTCGGATACAAAGACGAACCATTCGATCAAGCAACCAAGTTGTTCAAGTCTTCTATGTAACCAACTCGCAAATAAGAAGCGCCACGAAGTTCTTCATGGAAAAAGGAGGATTGTCGAGTTGAGAATGTAGTGACGAGGAAGAATACAATCAATTTGACGAAGTTGCTCTTTCGAAAACAAAGATTAGGCTCGAGGAAGAACCCAAAGGAGGAAGCTAGCTATATGCGCCGATCATCACGAAGGCCTATATCTTAATTAAGAATTTACTCCAATGTAATTAATTTATTCCATAACATCATGTGTTATGGACTTGTAATCTCTCATATATTTTGATGTCAACGTGAAATTGTCATGTGTTGATGTGTTATGGACTTGTCATATTTGATATTGATGTCAATGTGGACGACATTGTAATGTGGAGTATCAAAATTGGTTTCACTTGATTTGGAGTTGAGTTGAATTAGATATGAAATTTTGAAGTCAAATGTGTTATGAACTTGTTATGGACTTGTCATATTTGATATTGATGTCAATGTGTGGACGACATTGTAATGTGGAGTATCAAAATTGGTTTCACTTGATTTGGAGTTGAGTTGAATTAGATATGAAATTTTGAAGTCAAATGTGTTATGAACTTGTTATGGACTTGTCATCATACTTGTCACCATGTTAGAATTCATATATATGGACTTGTCATAATTGTCATCATACTTGTCTCACCAGTTCACTATGTTTTGTCAGATATTTATGTCTCACCAAAGTTCACTATGTTTTGTCAGATATCATAAATTGTCATCAGTTTTGGCTATCACGCATTTGGTTTTATAATACAACCGTGATAGATAATATCACGCAGCGGCTTGTAATGAGAACCGCTCAGGATATTATATCACTGCACGGTTGTAGAATAGAACCGCTCATGATATAATATCACGCATTTTGCTCGTTTCTACAACCGCTCAGGATATTATATATCACGCACGGTTCTCATTACAAACCGTCTGTGATATACTTTTTATAAGGCGGAAACGCTAGGTTTTCCTCTCACTTCTCACTTCCTCCCACGCCTTACGCTCTCGCCTGCTCGCCTCCTCTAGGGTTTAGGCTCGCCACCGCCGATCACGACCTCGCGCCGCGCCTCGACATTGGCGCCCCGACCTGCGCGCCGCCCGACCTCGGCGCCCCGCTCACCTCGGCAGAAGCCCCGTACGCCGCCTTGACCCGTCTCTCCTCCGTGTCGCCGCCCGACATTGGCACCTCCGACCTCGACGCCGACATCCTCCTCCTCTCACCGACCTTCTTCTCCCGCCGCCCTCCTCCCCATGTCGACCTCCTCCCCCACCTCCCTCCTCCCCAAGATCGGCCTCCTCCCCGACCGGCCTCCTCCTTGCACCGTGAGTTCTTGTGCATGCATCCTCTATGAGTATTGCTCTCTGGGCGCTTCTGCTGATCTTTGCATATATATATATTTGTGCTAGTTGCAAATTGATCTGGGCTTTGTTGACATGCTCTATGATGAACTCTGCCTTATATCGAGATTGAATATGATAGTTAGTTCATACTTGAGCTCTATTGTATTACTTGCTATCGCCAATATGTAATTATTAATTGGTTAATTTCGCTGAGCTCATAGTTCATTGCAAATTGATCTGGGCTTTGTTGACATGCTCGTGATGAACTCCGCCTTATATCGAGATTGAATGTGATAGTTAGTTCATACTTGAGCTCTATTGTATTACTTGCTACCGCCAATATGTTGTATCGTTAATTGGTTACTTTGCTGAGCTCATAGTTCTATTGCAAATTGATCATTGTATTGACTAGTTTGTGATTCTTCTAGTAGTCTCAGATGAGCTCATTCAACTTTTCATTTGCCATCTTGATCTCTCGTAGTCAACCTCTCGCTTGACCGAAGTTTAATATGTTTTCAATAATGCTTGAGATCATTTGACAAGCTTACAAAGTATTGTTTAGAGCTCATAGTTTGAATTTATATTATCATATTCATTTAATGAAGAGTATAGACAATAGGATTGAGATGGCAAAGACTTGTTCTTTAGCTACTCTCCTTCCGAGAGCACATAATATCATCAATTAATATGTTGGAATAGTGTCCGTGCAACCGTGAGTTCTTGTGCTGCATCCTCTCTCGTGAGTATTGCTCCTCCGCGGGCGCTTCGTTGATCTTTGTATATATATATATATATATATTTGCATGCTAGTTGATACCTTGATCTCGTATTAGTTCTCGATTTCGAGTCTAATATCAAGATATTGCAAATTGATCAATGGGCTTTGTTGACATGCTCGTGATGAACTCGCCTTTATATCGAGATTGAATGTGATAGTTAGTTCATACTTGAGATCTATTGTATTACTTGCTACCGCCAATATGTTGTAATCGTTAATTGGTTACTTTATTGAGCTCATAGTTCTATTGCAAATTGATCACTTGTATTGACTAGTTTGTGATTCTTCTAGTAGTCTCAGATGAGCTCATTCAACTTTTCATTTGCCATCTTGATCTCTCGTAGTCAACCTCTCGCTTGATCGAAGTTTAATCTGCTTTGCTAATGCTTGAGATCATTTGATGCTTAAGCAAAGTATTGTTTAGAGCTCATAGTTTGAATTTATATTATCATATTCATTTAATGAAGAGTATAGACAATAGGATTGAGATGGCAAAGACTTGTTCTTTAGCTACTCTCCTTCCGAGAGCACATAATATCATCAATCAATATGTTGGAATAGTGTCTGCAATCGTTAATCTCTAGACCTTTTATTGGTCGAGAGTTTAATCCAGACGGTTCTTATTAAGAACCGCCTGTGATTCCTTCGTGATTTCTTAGAGAAGCTGGTGGATTAAGGAGTGTTAAATTTTTAGGAATTATTCTTTAATGCTAATTAATTTTGTTGGGATTAATTCTGAAATTTTGCTAAAATCAAGATTTTTACAACAATCCAAAAAGAAAGTTTTACTTGATTCTATTTTGTTTCTATGTTGGGATTAAACATTTGCTTAGCATTTTCTTCACGATCATTTTACTTGATTCTAGTTCTATGTCTTCATTAAAGGCTAGTCTTCAGACATGAAGCATTAAACCTTTGCTTAGCATTTTCTTCGTCGATCCCGACACACTTGAGTGTACCTTTGCTTCATGCCAATCCTCCACGGCATGAAGCGTATGGTACACCCAGGTGTGTCGGGCTCGATGAAGTAGGCTCTGCAAAGATAGGCTCAGCAAAAGATTTATATCACTAGTTTCTATCTATACAAAGATCACAAGAGAAGTGGTGGATTAAGGAGTGTTAGGAGTGTTAGAATAGAAGCTCGTGGATTAAGGAATGTTAGTAGTCTGTATGAGCTCATTCAACTTTTCATTTGCCATCTTGATCTCTATAGTCAACCTCTCTGCATTTCTTCCCGAGATTAATTGTTTCATATTTATGCCGAATGTTAGTAGTCCAGATGAGCTCATTCAACTTTTCATTTGCCATCTTGATCTCTATAGTCAACCTCTGTATTTCTTCCCGGGAGCAAGTAAGCGAGATGGCAGAGGCACTGCTTCGCCGCCGCCACCGACGCCAGCAGATGGAAGAGGGCGCCGACGAGGCCGCCAACACCGATTCCGCAGATGGAAGAGGCATCGATGAGGCCGCCACACCGTCGATTTATAATGACACTAAGCGAGATGGCAGAGGACAATCGAAAATGCCTAAGGGCCGACCGGTCATCACGGAGGTCAAGGACTTTGGGGTCCCTCTGAGTCCCAAGAGATCAACAAGAGATTCCGACCATCTCATGGATACTTGTAAGGAACGGTCCTCATCACCACACCAAGGTGGAAGGACTCGACGAAAGAAGCGAAGGCACTGTGGACATAACTTTCAGAGAAGTTCACTATTCCGTAGCATATGTGGCACGCGGCGACAGACGGCGATGCTCACGATGGGTAAATCGTGGAGGACCTTCAAGAGCATTCTTGTCACGGCACGTGAACACGGGTCGACGCCTTCAAGCAAAGATAGATTCTTGACGCAGAAGCATGGGACACCTTTGTGGCTATGAAAACGACGGCGAATTTAAGGAGCATAGTGTGGCGCACAAAGCTCTCCAGACATGAAACACTCACCCCAAGCACTCTGCACCACCTGGGCACGCGGGTAAATACGAGGAATGGGCGGCGGAGAAGGAGAACCCGCTTCTCGATGTCACGCACCTGCTCCCTAAGCCGGGTTAAAAGCGAGGGCACAAGTCTCGCCTTCGGGCAAAGATCTCCTTCACAAACCCTAAGCACTGTGAAGTGTCCCAACGTGTGGTAAATATGTCGAACTACTAAGTTGTTAATAAGTCCATAACTTCATAGTGCCTATAATAACGTGATGACCTCTTGCGCAAGGACTTGATCGCCCAAGCTTCCCAAGGCTCCTTCCATGCGACAGGAGAAGGATATACTATCTACGACTTTGGGAAACAAGGAGCACCCGGTCGCACGCGAGGCCTTGGGGTTAACGCATCTTGGAGTCATGGATTCGCGGGACGACTCATCGCACGATAGGACTAGGAAGAGATCCAAGGTCGAGCACGACAACCAGCTAGGGCAGATGATTACTAACCAATTTCAAGTACAGATGGCAAGATTGCAGAGTCAAATGGATATACTCATGAGCAGTGGTCGCAAGCCGCCCCGCTAATTGGGAGGCGCCCTCCTCGACGTCGGAGTAGCATCGGCATTCACAAGATAATTGTGAACATGACGACGTCCGACATCGATAGACGACATCAAGGTAACGACATCTATGGAATGCACCAAAGATAGACCTATAGGATGCCTTAGCTAATTGCGATCGCTTTGTAGGAGCCGACGCTCAGAAGCTCCAAGTGAGGATGGATGGGTCCCTTTGTATTGAGGTCAGCAGGGATGGTGATCCATACGAGGAAGGGCAAAGGCAAAGACCACCGGGCGCACGTTACGCCAGGTCCGTGGATATGGTACATGTCAATTTCAAGCCGCCCCATGAAGATTTGCTCAAACGAAGAGATCACAACACTAGGGATGCCGCCCTCTTTTATCCAAGGGCCCAAGAAGGACATCGCCGACCCAAAGCCGCGATCCGACACGACCATTCCTTCCAACGGACCTCGATGACTCCACCTCATGTTTCGCCGTAAGGTCACCTCTTCGATTCCCGTGGAGAAGACGCCATGGGAACAAAGAAAAGCGCGTCGATGTATCGGCCTCGAAGTCGTCTCACAAAAAGACGCCGCCAATCGCTAAGGCCAAATCGAAATCAACGAACGCTAAGCGCGCCCCAAGTCCGGAAGTCCGAAGTCCGCGATACCCGAACTACATCATCGAAAACCGCCAGTTCGACGCAGATAATGCACGCCGATTTGCTTGTCGCTTTGCATGCCCGGTACTTGGACAAGACCCAAAAGAAGGGTTGCGAGCATCGAATCACCGCCGACACGAGGACAAGCATTTCTTCAACGGACGAGGTACTTCGTCGTGGGCTTCAACGACTTATATGAACTATTCAACCTCGCTGGCCTCGACGCCTCGCTTCTACGATGTTGGACAATCGTAGGCGCATAATCAAGTTCTACATTCATGTAATACCGATAAATATCACAACTCATTGCTTATGTATAGATACATGTTGAAAATGTCCAGAATGGAAAGAACCGTGGGTTTCTCGACCCACATGTCGTATCGCTGCAAACCATCCAACAAGACTCGCCCTTCGCCGAGAAATACATAACGAGGTCATTGCTTCGCCGATTTAACATGAAGTACATAGTGGTGCCCTACAACTGTGGGGTAAGTGTCACTACTTGCTATACAAATTTTATTTGTACTTTATACGCAGCACGAACTTAGGTTTAATGACTATAGCGACATACATGAGTAGGTACCATTGGATCCTTTTAGTTATTATACCCAAGAGGAACCATGTGATATACCTTGATTCCCTAAACCACAACAAGCACGACTTCAAAGATTCTAAGAGGAATACTGAGAGGTATGCTCATTTCCTCCTTACATAACTCTATTGTAGTCTTCATTCGCTTGAAATGGCCAAGGATAACTTTTTCAATCATGTAGGTCATTCATCAATTATGTTGCCAACAAAGGAATATACGATGGAAAGAGCACCCAACTAACACACAGTGATGGATTTTCCCAGACGCGCTACAACACGATAATCCTATATCATACTTCATAATAACGCGTCTCGAATCGACTATACCTATATATGTAATTCTATTTTTTGCAAAGGTCGCCAAAGAAAAAGATGATGAGTTATGTGCAATCTACGTCCGCTATCATATGCAACTAATGCTTAGAGCTAGGAAGAAGGATCCCGAGGTTTGTCAATCTCAAATAATTATTTCCTAATTATAAATTTAAATATATATAGCTTACAACTTTACTCTTAATTGGTAGCGATGTGTCTTGGATTTACAATGTGATTCACTCGCTATGAAGAGATCAAGGACATTCAAGGAAGCTCGCACCTTTATCAACACGTAAATCATTAACGACAATGGAGAGTTTCACTCCGCCGCCAACCGAGAGCATCACCCCGCCGACACCTCTCAACGTAAACAATTGTAATCCAGCTTGTAACTATAGCGACAATACTTGAACAAATGCGATCTTTTGTAATTTATTTTGAGTAATGATCACTTTGAGTTGTCAACAATTGATTATCTCTAATGATTCTGCTTTTGTGCATGCTTGAATCTGTTTTTGTGCATGCTTGTTTTCAGAGGGCATGGCTAGCAATTCCCGAGGCTAGCCAGAAAAAAAGAAAATTGTGGTCGTGGGTATGACCTATCACAGACGGTTTTTGTTAAAACCGCTCAGGAAGGCAAGTATCACTGACGGTTTACCGAAACCGCCTCGTGATACGAGAATATCACGACGGTTATAAACACAAACCGTATAGATCGGAGAATATCACGACGGTTCTAAACAAAAGCCGCTCGTGATATTCACAAATCACGCGGTTTTATTTAGAACCGCTGCGATATTCTCCGATCACGACGGTTTTTTATCCAAACCTGCTCAGTGATACTAGCCTTCACAGACGGTTTTTAGTAAAACCGCTCGTGATATCGCCTTCACAGACGGTTTTTTACCGCTCGTGATAATATCTCGTTATCACGCACCAACAAACATAGACGGTTCGAAACCGCTCGTGATGCGATGACGATTCCAACCGTGCGTGATGTGGCTTCTGTAGTAGTGATGGCTTGCAAGGATGAAATGTCCGTCATTGAAACAAATAAAAAGACACAAATTAATAATGACTGAATTACTTACGATTAAATTAATTATGACTAATAAACTATGACTAAATTAATTACTTAGTACTTAACTACGACTAAATTAATTACTTACTAAATTAAGTACTTGCGACTAGTTAAGTATGAATAAATTAATTACTTACTAAATTAATTACAACTAATTAAGTATGAGTAATTAATTAGGACTTAATTAATTGCGACTAATTAATTAGACTAAATAATAATGACTAAATTAATTACCACCTAATTAACTACAACTAATTAAGTACAACTAAATTAATTATGACTAATAAATGACGACTAATTAACTATGACTAAATTAAGTACCTACTAATTAATTAGGACTTAATTGATTGCGACTAATTAATTATGACTAAATTAATTACGACTAATTAACTATGTCTAAATTAGTTACAACTAATTAATTTGGACTTAATTAATTACTTACTAATTAATTAGGACTAATAAACTATGACTATATTAATTACGACTAATTATTTGGACCACGTAATAACGATTAAATTAATTTAGCAGTAATTACACATTTAATAAACATAATGCATAGGAGAATAAATTACCTCGTCTTGATATCAAGCTTTCTGTACTAATACGACCGCTAAGCACTGCTCTAAACACTCCTTAATTGACAAAGGAAATTGAACTCGCCTTACTCACTTATTCTTTTCGCTCTCTACAAGGTGAGAGAATGAGAGAGAGTGAGAGCGACGCCAGTTTTTATAGCCGTGCGAACATAATTTCTGTCGAGCGCAAGGCTAATTCGAGGGAATTCGATTCCCTTCCACGGGCTATTTTTTTGCACGCGGGGAAGGCTTTGCATGCATAGGAGACATGGGCGTGACGGATGGGACGGAGGGAAGCGACAGGGGGAATCGATTCCCTCCCACGTTGGGGCTGGAGCGGTGAGTATGCGATTACTCGCCTGTGGGCACTTTGCTTTATAATACTGCGTGCCCTCGGGCATGCACGAGCTAGGCCCAGCCTCAGGGGCCCAAATTTGCCACGTGGTGTGCGGGGGGAACAGTGTCATGCCCTTGGGGCATGGTGGAGGGCAGTCCGCCCCCCTGAGGACTGGAACTGGCTGGGTGTTGAGCGTCGGTAAGTCCGTGATTCCATTTTTTTTTGCATTGACGTTAGAAGGAGACTAAAATTATTATTACGGCCGTGAACAGCGTCGAGCCAAAAACTCCTCCAACACGACTAACACGTGGTGTTTGTTGTAAGTTTGCAACAATCTTCAAAAAGAAAATCTCGAACCCAGCTTAAGACATAAGTCAATCTGAAGCGTTGATTCTTGATCCGACGGGGCCGACGATAAATGGTGGTGGGTCCTCAATGAACCGACCCATATCCGTAATGTGATGTTCGCCGAGCATCCACACACACAAATTGTAACATCCCAAATACCTAAACAGGTGTTTGTTCAATATATAATTAAATGTGTAGAAATTAAAACTTTTTCTCACATCTTGAAAAACCCCTAAACTCTCATGTTATTCTTGTCCGAGAGTTGTGTAATCCAAAAACACAAAGCTCTTGTTGACCTAAGTCAAACTCATTTCCCATTTGTCACAAATCTTGTGCCAAACCCTTGGAAATATTTTTCCTTGGTCCTAGAGATGTTGTGGGACCCCTCTGAAAATGTCATGAGTTATAAAACTTGTTTGATAATTTTTGGAGGTAAAACAATTTCTTGAACAGCCTTCATGAATTTCCTGAGAAAAATGCATAGCATAATAACCTCCGGAAATTTTATGTAAGGTTAATCATGATGTCAGCAAGCTCCTGTTAAAATTTCATAAATTTTGGAGTTCATTTGCTATCTCAAATAATTCTGCAAAGTCTCAACTGTTAAAAACTAAATTTAAAATGGTGCACTGCTCCTTGGGCTAGCCGCTTTGCAAAGTTGGTCCAACCCAACCCACTCCCGGGCTCATCAGACCTCCTTTCCCGCTTTGATGAGGTCGCAGCCGTTGGATTTGCATCCAACCGCCACGATCTCCTCCGCGGTCAACACCGCAATGTCCTCCCGAATTTGTTAAACCACTAAGGCATCCCACCTACATGAGGTCACAGCCCTTGGATCAAAAATCCATGGCCATGACCTCCCCTGTTTTTAAATCTCAAAGACCTCCTTTGCACCTTGTTGAGGTCGAGCTGTTGGATTCAGATCCAAAGGCCACGACCTCACGCAAATCATCGCAGACCCAGACCTCCTCGCTTCAATTGTTGTGCGCCGCTGGATCAAATCCAATGTACCCACAACCTCCCAAATGATATCCAAATAAGACAAAACCTCTCCCATCTCATGTTGTGCACCGTTGATTAAAATCCACGGCCACGACCTCCTCCTTGCCTCGTCAGATCAGACTCTCCTCACAAGACGTGAGGTCGTGAGCCCTTAGATCTAAATCAAGGCCATGACCTCTCTTGTGCTATGCAAAGATCTAAGTCCTCCCTATCTCGTTATGTGCCCTTGGATTTAAATCCAAAGGCCATGACCTCCACATCTTGGGTCGTAGAGTGCCCAAACGTTAAGTCCTCCAGAGGTCCGCGACAGCTGGATTGAGATCCAACGCCTTGGACCTCTGTCCCTTTTTCCACGCAAGATTCGCATTATGGAGATCGAGGCCACGACCTCCCGCTCAGATCGTGTGGCTGGGACCTCCTCCCAGCCACTTAAAACTTAACGGTTCAAAATTAACATCCGATGGCCAGGACCTCCTCATTCACTTAATCCGACGGTGAGCTTGAGGTCCTGTTCTTCTCCTAGCTTGGGCTCTCGTGCCCGAGCCATGGCAATGGGCAAAGTCAGAGCGGGGTCTTGTCCCAACGGCTCTGCCCTGCAAGCATTAAATGCGTGTCAGCTCTTTCCGCCCCTAGGCCAGCCCCTGCCCTAACCTACTCGTCCTTCCATCATGTCAACTCCGTGGACCTCCCCGGGCTAAGCTCACCATGAGGTTAACCCGTGGTCCGTAACCTCTTTCGCCCTAGCTATAAAACCCCCCCATCAAGGTTCTTGGCTTTTTTTACATACCATTGTTGCCTTGCTTGCACCTCTGTGCTTGTGAGCTCCAAACCACCAAGCCCTCCTTGGCCGCCATTGTTGAAAAGCTGGAGCCCTCGGTGGCACCATTGTTCCAAAGGGCTCCCTCTTCAACTTCTTGCTCGCTTTTGTGCTCCCTTGCCTTCGGGTGTTAACCCTAACCTTGTTTAGGTTGACATTTTCAGAGGAGGCCTCACCGAGCCGGAGCCGAGCTTTGGCCGTGGAGCAACCCCATCTTCTCCAACTCCGGCCCTCCCTCCACGACCTCCTCAAAGATCCTTGGACCTCCTGTAACGCCTCGATAGTCCTTAGATGCCGCACCGCGGTATGTTGTTATGAGCTTTTCTTGGGCACCCGCTGAATGGCGTAACATGAGCTCAAATTTTGCTTCTTGCCTTTTTGACCGTGTGGTCAACTTGCTCCTCTCGGCTCGCCGGCGCTCAAGGCCGCCGCCGCTGGAGAGGAGGTCCATGGTGCGCAACACTATTGCGCACCGCTGGTGTTATTGGTGGTTGCCGGCGAGGTTCCGCATCGCCGGCATTGCCCCCATCTTTGCGTTGAGGTTCTTGTCGAACGGGACGCCCAGCGCTGCGTGCCGTTAAGACAAAGATCCTCCCCTTAAATGCGCCAATCATTGCTTAACCTTGGTAATCATGGGGTTAGCTTTTAATGCATTTACTCCTCGCCTTTATGCGCATTTAAGCCCTCGCGCGGACCTCCTCGTTGTCCCACAAGATAACTTCGCCACATGCTTGTGGCGTGCGTGCATGGTCGTGGGTCGCCCATCTGCAAGATCAACGGCCACGACCTCCTCTCTCGATCGCACAGATGAGGTCCAAGAACATGAAAGCTGCTGAGATCTTGAGGTCATAGCCGTTGGATCCAAGATCAACGGCCACGACCTCTATCTCATGGACGGCGTCTTGGCGTTCATTGGAGGACAAGGACCGTGGGATCCAAGATCCACGCCCATGTCCTCTAGACTCAAGAAGAAAGATGTGCAAGATATCGCCTGGGAGGTCTTGAGCCGTTAGATTCAAAATCTATGGCTCATGTCCTCCCAACTGCTTCTAGTCCTTAGGACCTCCGTGAGGTCTTAATTATAAACTGAAAAAGGTATGAACTTTAAAATTGCATAACTAATTCAATTTAAATCCAAATGAGATCATTCAAATTGTGTTAGTTCTGGCTTGACCTGGCTCCAATCTAAAAATGGTTATGAGCCCAGTTCAGCTCCAGAATATGGTTTTGCAAATAGATTTTAAAACTAACTTTAAATGTGCACTCAAAATAGTGTTTAACTTGTAAATTGCATAAGTCATGCTCAGAGATTATTTTTGAGTGAATCCAACTTTGTTGGTTTCTCTATTAATGAACTTACTGTGAAAATTAGTTTTGAGCATGTTGCTGTTGTCAAAAAGAGTTCTTATGCATTAAAATTTTGTTCAAGTTCTTGTTTTTGAAAGATTATAGAAAATGCATAATAGCTCCAAATGAGATGAACTCAATTGTGTTATTCATCTCATGAGGTGCTGGTTTTACAAGTAAAAATCTCAGTATCACCACCCTTCTAGAAAATGTTGCCTAATAATTAAATTAGTGAATAGTGGCGGTTTGGTATTTTAGGGCTGAGCAGAATTGTTTTGCTCATAACTTTTGCATTGAGAATCCAAATCAATTGGTTCTTATTGCTAAATTCCCTAAAAATCATCCTCTTGCTGCTGTAGAAAATTCAGAGTATTTGGAGTTTGTTTGCTGTGCTGTCTTTGTCGTTTTCGTCGTTCTTATCGATTCTTTTCGTCTTTTCGATTAGGTGTTGACGAGTGTGTTGATCCCGTGAGCGATCCTCAGCAACAATTTGACCAGCAACAGCAAGGCAAGCAGTTTGATCATATCCCCTCTATCGTTCCATTACTTTAAAGGTTAATATATTGTTTTACTTGTATGTATGCATGCTACTTTGTGTTAAAGTATCGCTAGCAAGCCTATAGTTGCATAATCTGTAGGAATTTTTTATCCTCTACTACCATGAGCCTAGGTTATTTGCTGTGGTTTGAGCTCGTTGGATGAGCTCTTATCACTTAGTAGTTTTCGATTTAAACTGCTTAGACATGCTTAGTTATCGGTAGTAATAGGCGATCATCGATTTAGTCGATGGTCTTGATCACACAAATCTAATTATTACTCATTTATGTCCAGCACTTGTGCTTTGTTATTTTGTAAAGTCAAAATCTGAAAATAAAAGTTTGATTTGGACTTGGGCTTATTGGATGGATGGTGTGGTTTTGGAATGTGGTAGTATGCCCTGAGTCGATATGACCGAGTTACTTGCGCCACTGCTCGAGCAATTTTATGTGCTAACCACACGAGGGGATATGAGACCTCTTGACTAAGTACTTTGGGAGGTGTTAATTATGAGCTGGTCGGTGGGTATGTTTAAATAAAATGTGTGTGTGTGGTGTTGGGAAGGAGCATTGGCGGCACGGTTAGGGCTGTCTAATGTGTCTTTATCCCCGTGGGTTCTTGCTCGTAATTAGCATCATCCATTGGAAATGTCTCAGAGGACTTAGCCGTGCTTGACATACCAAAGGAAGTGTGCTAAATCATGTGGCGAAAAGGTCTCGGCGTGTGGGTACATTGGTACACCCCCGCAGGTTAAAACTATTCAATAGCCTCGCCCTAGGTTATGGACACGCCGGATACGCCCGTGAGAACTAGACTACAACCTTTAATTAAAACTTGACATGGGTGGTATGAATGGGTAATTCATGCTATTGTTGTGGTGGCTAATAGGTTAGTCACTTCCAGGTTGTTCATATGTTGTTATTATGTTATTATCTCGTTGTTACTTCAACAATTAAAAATACTTTGCCAAATTGCTTTCAATCTATTACATTATTGCAAATGAAAACTTGCTTTATGCTAAAAATGAGTCCAAAGCCTCATCCACTTAAATAAAGCTTGCATGTAGTTAAACTATAGTTCTGTTATACTACACGTCAGTCTTGCAAGTACATTTTTGTACTCATTTGCTTTGCTTAATAACTTTGTTGCAGAGGAGGTAGAGCCCAAAGGGCTTTACTTTTGTGAGCTGTGCGGTGGTTGGGAAAGCGACTAGCTTGGCGGTCCGGTCAGTTGCCTTGTGGGCTAAGGCACACTGGTTGGCTCTTGTTTTGGACCATCTCTATGGCACTTTTGCTTCCGCTGTTACCTTAGTAGTCTTGTTGTTATTTGGTCAGTCGGCCTCTCTTTTGTAATAACTATTCTTTATTTATATTAACTTCTGGTTTGTTGCTTGTTCTGTTCTATGTGTTTGAATGGAATTGATGCAATCTTTTGTAATGAGTTGTGTGTACTGCACTCTTGGGAAGTACATATATCTCGAGGCACAATTTATTTAGTTGATAATACTAAGGTCAATTGAATGACTAAGTATTATGAGCTTAATAAATCGGGGTCTCACATAAATCATGCACGTCCTCGCATACCATACACGGTATGTTCATGGTAGGTGAAGACCATCTGATATCCATCCAGCTGCCGAGAGCTGCGCTCTGCAATGTTGAAAACCTCAAACGAAGCTTTGAATCTGGAAGTGACCAAGGTCAAAATGGGTTTGTTGGTGAGCTAAAATTGTTGACCCCAAACTTTGGAGGAAAAAAATGGCGGTCCAATTCGTAATGGGTTGGTGAAGAGCTTAGAAATTAGCCACAGTACTTTTGAGACACGTATACACGCACACCATACGGATACACAATGCAAGTGGTGCCTAACACTTGTTCTATTTTTCCTTCTTTTTGTGACGTATGCAATGACAATGTGGCCATTGGCCAGTGAAAAGTAAAATATAAATGATCGTGCTGCACTGTGCTTTCCCTATCATGTTTTGTTAGTTAGGTTTGGCACTTATTACAGGCCAAAGCAAGTACGTTAATCCCAGTTAACAATGCCTATGGAGAATCAACACATGTGAGCGCACTAAGAGAAGAACACGGATAAGGAAGTCTCATGCAACGAGTGAACGAGGGATATGTATTAATCATGGTACACGACAATAAAATTTCTCCTTTTCCATTAACAAGTGCACTAGTAGTTGCCGATCTAGCTAGCGTGCATTTTTTTTTAGATTAGTGCATTAGCACATGGATTCAGTTCTTTACAATTAGTTGAGATGACAGTTGACCAGTATACAAGTCTATAGGACAAAAACATGCCCAATTAGGTTTACTTTTTGAGAAATGCAAGTCCACGTGTATATGTAGTCTTAAAAAAAAGTCCATGCAAGTACTATCATATTCATATTCATATGAAGTGCTCCGAAATTTATAAAAGACATTAATTTATTAGGAGATGAGATGTTGGCTTGAATTTTGCATGTTAGCATCAATCTCGAGCCACATTCGATGGCGGCGTTAATACATGGACGTCCACCTACACTTGGAAAAACCGTTCTCTAACTTTTTCTGTGAAGCCTAATTGTTACGGCTTGTTTGGGGAGCTTTTTGCCGCGATCTATTGGGACAGAGAAACCTTCTTGCTTTAAGCTATAGCTAAATGCCCCTAATCATAGCCCTTAAGCCTGTTTGAGGGAAACTTTGTAGGACCAGAACGGCGACTAGAGGGGGGGTTTGAATAGGAGCACGATCATTTTTTCTTCTAAATTGGATTCAATACTAATTTCACTCCAATAGCTATAGGAGCTATGAAGATCAATATACAAGTACAGTGGAAGATTTGTATTGAACCCAAACAAAACCCCGAAGAGAGAAGACCAAAATCACCAAAAACTAGAAAACAATATAGTTGGGCGGTCAGACCTCTCAAATTGGCAAGTGTCGACTTTTGACCTAGCGGTCGAGACCTCTCAAATTGGCGGTCCGACCAAGACAATGAACAGAATGAAATCACCAAAAACCAAAACACAAATCGGTCTATCTTTTGATCTACGACTCTAAACTTGACCAAACTTGAGACACACCTTCCTAAGGATGTCAGAACCCTATTCCAATCAAGGATCGTATAGATCCATGTCAAAGTTCGACCTTTTTTCATTTGAGTGAAGAATACTCCAAAACCGAGCAAAAATGAAAACTTGATCCAAACACTTGCTCGTGGGCGATTGATGATCAAGATAATCCTAGATGTATTCCCACATGTCACAGCAAGCTAGATAGGGGCAAGAAACCAACAGAAAATCAAAGGATCAAAGAAAGCCTCAAAATCACAAAATAGAGAGCAAGAACACAAAGAGACTCATCTTTGAGGAATCATGCATAGATTGATTTGATATTGTTGAGGGTTTACAGCCACTCCAACTAGGAGGACAAGAGCTCAATCCATAAGCACACAATCAATCCAAAACTTTCTAGAACCCTAAACCTCCACTTTCCTCTCTAAGCCCCTAATACCAAAACTAGGGTTTAGAAATGACAAAAGGGTTGAGGGGGTGCAGCCACCTCCCTCCTCTATTTATAGTGGGGGCTAATCCTCCTAGAAGAGTTTCTCTATTGGGCACCTATTAAGCCCACACACAAACGGGTTTCATACACGCACGCATTTCAAAGCGCCATCTTCAACTTCACTTGACCTAAACCGCTTCTCCTTGCGTTGTCTTGCGCCGCGGTTTAGCCAAAAGGCACCAAGGCGGTATTTAGGTGAAATTACCAAAATACCCCTTCTCAATCTTTTTGTAAAGACCGAGTCACATCTTCGTGAAGCACTTTCATGCTTCGCCACGTGTAGGTTGATCAACGGCTCTCATCATGTCGACAAGTCTCTCCCGTCCGGCTCCCACCGAAACTTCCATGGCACTTGCACCGACCCCCGCGCCGCTTGATCTAACCAGTCACACCGAACTGGCCATTCGGTCATCCCTGTCCATTTTGCGCTATGCTTGAGTCCATTGACCTCACCCGGCATCCTCGATCGTTTGAACTCAGCTCTCCAAGCTTAGTCCCGATCATCCTCGCTATTGACCGTCGTTGATCTCCAAGCAACCTACACAGCAATAGACCAAGAAATCGTTTCCGGGAACAAGTTCTTCACAACTTGACCTACGTTAGTGAAAACATGCATCATGAAACACATATGCACTGAAACCCATGAATATGACCTATCTAAACAATCATTGCCACCGAGTTGGCCGATGAACAAGTCAAAACCGGTCGGACCGCCACTCTAGCCGGTCTGACCGCCCCCTTGGCCGGTTTGACCGCCACCTATTGGCCGGTCTGACCGTTCATCTGGAACTTAGCCAAATTTCCTATTTGAAAACCGAAACTTCTCTGGAATTTTCAAATGAATAGATCTTTTTCTTGGAAGCTCCAAAAAATATGAGACAAAGTGTAGTAGAAACTCCTCTCTTGCCTACACCATCTATTTTTGGCTCAACTCCAAACTCCAAAAACTTTGTTGACGGTCAGAATGACCACTCAAAGGCTGGTCTAACCGCTAGTCACTTAGCCAGAGCCTGACTTGAGACATGGCCGGTCTGACCGCCACACAGGTCGGTCTGACCGCCTAAGACCCAATAGCAATTTGAACTTCGCCAAAAACACATGAATCGACAAACTTTCAACGTCATTGCCAATTGTATCATTATCCTAAGTTCGTGATCATATTCCCACACAAACTTGTATGTATATATACATTCTCCTACAAGTTGGCTTCTCTAACAAGCTGGTGGGAGGTAGCTTTACCACAAACGGAGCTTTAAGCTTCAGTTAACTGAAGCTTAAACTGAAGCTCCCTTATCACATGAAAATCCAACTTGGCACGGCGTTAATTAGTGCATCTCATCGTCCATCGCTATTTGATAGGCCACACTAGCTTCCTCCCTTCTTTGTTGGAACCTACCAGGCTACCGCCAGGCTGCTAGGATCACACCCCTGCTGCCCAACAGCTTAGCATACGTTGCACACCTGACCACTTCGCACACACTGGCGAAGAACTCATCCGGCCACTCCTGACATGGACATTGCATTTGCAGACTATCTGGCACTCTGATTATCACACCATCGATCACTTACGCAAGAGGACCATGCATGCATGACAGCATGAGCTATGTAGGCACAAATGACGGTCCAGTACTGGTTTTTGTCACGTTCTGCTATGGTCCAATGCCCAGGCGATGCACTGCAGCGTGTGGCTACCGTAGCAACGGCACTATGGCACCGTGTGAACAGTAACGCCCGCAAATATTGGGCATGATTTATTATTTAGGAATTTATCTATTAGGTGTTTGATATTATTTATAAGTTAGCTAAGTTACTATTACATTGGATGGTTAGAGATTAGTTTCCTTATATATTATTTTTAGGGGTCAAGTCAGGTCATCTCTATAAAAATGATAACATGTATCCATTATCAATCAAGCAAAAAATAAAAATAAATAAAGTTAATTCCTAACCGGTTGAAGAGTCCCGATCGAGCTTAGAGGACGATCCCTCGCCTCCCTGGTTAATCAAGCTTTAGAGTCTCGCTATCTAGATAGGGAAGAGCCTTGCCAACGATTAGTTGAGAACGAGTGCCCTACCATCGCTCTTCAAACTCGTACCCAACCAACGACCATATACACTACTACAAAACAGGCTATAGTAGACGTCCCATCATAGACGGTTCCTTTGGGCTATGCGTGTTGGGGTCGATTCGAACTGGTGGTGGCGGGCGACTATCCTGACGGTATTTTTAGAACCGTTTGTGATAGTCATCTATCACTGACGGTTCATTAATAGAACTGTCAGGAATTATCACTGACGGTTCTATTCACAAACCATCCGTGATAATCAGACCAATCACGACGGTTCTCAATAAGAACTGCTCAGGATAATACATGACGGTTTTGAATAAGAACGCGCCAGATATCTGCTATCCTCTCGCCGACTGCTTCTGCTGCTCGCCCTGACCGCTCTGGAGGCTCTGTGTCACCTAACAAGAACCGCTCTCGATTGTTGGGCGGAAACGAAAATTTAAACATAATGGGCGGGTGCAAACTCGCTTTATATAACCTCCATCTCCTCCTCTCAGGGTCTCTCGTCCTCCTGACTCATACCTCCATCTCCTCCTCTGCCATTTCTCATCCTCACACCTTGCGCCGGCCTCCGCCGAGCTTGTCGCCCGGCCTCCTCCAACTCGTCCGGCCTCATCCGAACCATCACCCGGCCTCCTCCACCTCGCCCGACCTCGTCGTCACCGCCTCCCACGACCTCGTCGCCTCGGCCTCCACCGTCGCCCGGCCTCCCACGACCTCACTCTCTCTACTCCCCCTTTGCTTTGTGATGTGGATTCTTGAGTTGATGCTACTGTGATGTGGGTGATGCTCTTTGTGATGTGTGTAGTTCATGTTGAGTTATTTGGTTTGGGCAAAAATATAGATCGTAGATCGCACACCGCTCGATAAAATTATCATAACTTTTGCATACGAACTCCGATTGACGCGTTCTTTGGCTCGTTGGAAAGCTAACGAAAAGCACAATCCGAAAATCCATAAGTCAAGGTCAGATTCTCTTCGCAAGGTCTCGAAAAAGTGAAAACCCCAAAAAGGTCGTTTAGGGCCTCTAAACGGCCTCCAAGTTTTAGACCGTTTTCGATTTTTTTTTTTGCCACGAAAAAAGCTATCACAGACGGTTCTAAACAAGAACCGTCTGTAACTCATCACTGCGGTTACGAACAAGAACCAAATGCGTGCATCATCATCACGACGGTTTGTAAATTAAACCGTCGGTGATATTCTCGATCACGAGCGGTTTTAATGAAAACCGCTGCGTGATAATAGCCTTCTGCTGGCGGTTTCAACAAAAACCGCTCGTGATAGCGCGTATCACGAGCGGTTTTGAACCGTCAGTGATAACTACTGCTATCACAGCACCAACAAATATAGGCGGTTCGGAAGCCGTCGTGATGACGATTCCGAACCGTGCGTGATGAGGCTTCTGTAGTAGTGATAACACCTTCATGTTTATGTACATTGAAGGACCATACATATATGCATTATCGAAATGTATTGTATGCCGATCTTCTTATGGCCTCATGTAGCCAAATGCATCCACTCGGTCTTCTCATGGCCTCATATCATGGGCCTACTTACATGCGAAGAACACGCTCTAGGCATGGTCCATGGTGTTCACTTGGGCGTAAGGTCACGAGATTCTCTGCGTTCTCGTCAGCTTGGAGAAAAATTTCGAGACAATATGCACTACAACAGGAACACCTCTTTACCAACGCATAGCTAACAACGGAACTCACAGCCATTGCAAATGGGCTTATGGGCTGTGTTCCACCTCTCCCACGTCTAAGTCAAGAGGAAAAAGCTGAACCCACCCCCACCCCCACCTCCATCCCCTTAACTTCCTCCCTAATATCCCCGATTGTGGCGGCGGCCCTTTCCTATTCCGTTTCTCTAGAGCTTCTTCAGCCGAATGGTGCCTCCTCCCCTTGCTTCACGACTCATTTGTGCCCGGTACCGGCTCCTAGTTAGCCCCCGCCTTCGCCCGCCCCGCCGCCCTCGCGTCCTCTCCCCGACGCGCCTTCCCCTCTGGCTTGCTCCCTCAGCTTGGCCCGGCCCTATGGCGCCGCCGCCTCTAGCCCAAGGTTCTAAAAAGCGGTCCCAGGCGCCGACTAGGTGCGAGGCGTCTCCCTGCCGACGCGACTTTTCCCGAGGCGGCGAACTAGGTGGGAGAGCCGCCGAGGCGGTCCAAGCCGGTCGTGGGTGGCGCGCGGCGGCTCTAGGCGAGGCGTCGAGGTAGCTAAGGACTGCACCACGACCCCATCCAACCACCATCGTGCGCTAGGGTTCGGGACTTTGGACTCTCGCATCATGCCTCCCGCGCCACCGATTCGACCTCGCCGCCGCTGATTCGACCTCGCCGCCATCTCCCCCGCCGAATCGACCTCGTCGCCATCTTCCCCGCCGAATCGACCTTGCCCTGCCATCTACACGCCGAATCGACGACGCCTCCTCTACTCCCGCAGCCGACCTCCCCTCTACTCCCTTCCGTGCCACCGCCTCCCCTCGGCTCCCCCTCCCGTGTAGCTCCCCTCCTCCCATCTTTGTCTTGCTCTGCCTCAAGCGTTCTTTGCGTGCTATGAGCTGTGATGTGCTCTACCTCAATTCTGCATTCTCATTGTGAGTCTGACCGATTTGTGAATTGTGATTTGTGATTTGTAAACCGATGAACTAAATACTATTGAGGCTTGCTAATCTACTTTGTGATCTGTGAAGGTCATCATCTATTTTTCATACATACAATGGATGGGAGTTAATTTTTGCAGTTCTATTGGTTTAGCTGTTGACACTCTGGATATAGGAATATA
>JAYEVD010000246.1:47500-126123 GCA_036346405.1 Phyllostachys edulis
TTAAAACACGTGAGAGGTAAGAACATGCGATGCTATAGCTCCATACGCGCCGAATCGATGCAGTGGCCAAAAGAGCCAGGGGTGGCTGACGGAGCTAACTGGGCCACCGGGCCACCGACACCGAGGGATTCCGGCGAGCTGCCAATGGGGCCAACGCAGTTGGTAGCAGGCTACGCCGCTACGGCGAGACGGTGGTCATCCCCTTGGGATTTCACCAATATAGAAATCAAATGGGCAGTTGCACGGTGACATTGACGGATAGTCTTCCGTCAGCCCAATGATATTTCAGGGCACATTGAGCGATTCAAACAAACGCTTTCTTTATCACAAAAAGCTAGCTTGTGAGGTCTATTATCATTTCATGACTAATGTGGAACTATTTTAACAATCTCCCTTACACATTGATGCCCCTCGGCTATTCACCGCTTCTTCACTGTAACCGACAGTTCATCGGGCCTTAACACTAGTGTCCATCGGGACAAAGATGTTAGAACTAGACTCTGATACCAGTTGTTAGATCATAAGTACATTATCATCCACGAAAGCTAGTTTGTGAGCTGAGGGTCTCCCGTGCTTTTAAGTTTAGTCTATTGTTCTTTCATAACCAATACAAGACTATTCCAACATGAATCATCAGACTCCTTACAACCAATACATACACAGCTGAAAATTGCTCCAACTACCCCACAATTTGACCAATTATTTCTTGAGAAGTGCCACCTTTGCTCCCTTTCCTAGGTGATGACATGATCAGCTCTAACTACTCCGAAAAGATGGACTCTTTTACCTGAAATCCCACAAGTTGGAATATGGAACTTGACAAGGTGGAATAAGTTGTTCTTAGAGACGGCTTGCAGCGCAAAATGATAAGGTGAGTATCAATGCCAACCGTTGCATAGTCTTACAGTGTGACACCTCGCTTTTCTGAGAAAAAAAACCAAAATTCTATTCTCACAAATAGCAGGTTGGGTGAGTTATTTGAGCGGATTTTCCGCTATGAATTTCCGGCATTTGAACCAGTCACTTTTGGGTTGTGAGTGGTAAGATAGTCACACTAACTAATTATCCCGCTATAAAAAGACAAAAAAAATTACAAATTACCGGCAAATATCCGAAATTCCTTAAAAACAAATGTCCTAATTGAATTCGTTACCCTCCCATGCATAGCTTGAAACAGCGTTACTTGAAACACTAATAGCAAATCTCGATTTCATTCTTCGGAATAGACTCCATTAATCAAAGAATATTACGGTAGTAATAGGAATTATGTATTTATATCCCAGTATCAGTGCCGAAAGCAAGAGCACAGACGAAGACCTAGACCGAACAGGCCAGCCGAGGCAAAGCATCGCGCCGTCACCAACCCCCCCGTGCCGCCCACCAACCACAGCCCGCGCGACCGAGCTCGCGGCCCCAACGCCGACCACGAAATTTCCACGCCGCTGGCCGCTGGCACAGTGCCTCATCAAGTCAGCAGTGGCCACCACGGTTCTTCGCCTTGGACAACCTACCCCCATCCCACGCCGCCTATTTAAACCCTGCCTCCCCCTGCAATCCCCTCCAAGAAGAGCCGCACCATCCAGTGCCTGCCACACTAGCTCTTCTGCACAACTCCCAAGAAGCCATTACAAGCTCTTCTTGTTCTTCAGCTTAGTGCGTTGGTTTATTGATCCTTCTGCAACTGAAATGGAGTGCGAGAACGGCCACGCTGCTGCCAATGGCAACGGTCTCTGCATGGCAACGCCCCGCGCCGACCCGCTTAACTGGGGGAAGGCGGCGGAGGAACTGATGGGGAGCCACTTGGATGAGGTGAAGAGGATGGTCACGGAGTACCGCCAACCCGTGGTGAAGATCGAGGGCGCCAGCCTGAGGATCGCGCAGGTCGCGGCAGTGGCCGCGGCCGGCGAGGCCAAGGTGGAGCTCGACGAGTCGGCTCGCGAACGCGTCAAGGCCAGTAGCGACTGGGTCATGAACAGCATGATGAACGGCACCGACAGCTACGGTGTCACCACCGGCTTCGGTGCCACATCCCACCGGAGGACCAAGGAGGGTGGTGCTCTCCAAAGGGAGCTCATCAGGTACGAATTAAGCTTCCTAACAAGTAGAGTCATTTGGTTTGATCAGTGTGCTTTAGGTTACGATTTATGCAAGTTGACCTTGTCCTAATTAACGTGGTGAAATTGCTTGTCTTCTCGACAGATTCCTCAATGCCGGCGCGTTTGGCACTGGCACCGACAGCCATGTTCTGCCTGCTGCGGCAACCCGTGCGGCCATGCTCGTCCGCATCAACACTCTCCTTCAAGGATACTCCGGAATCCGGTTCGAGATCCTCGAGGCGATTGCCAAGCTGCTCAATGCCAATGTCACGCCGTGCCTACCGCTCCGGGGCACGATCACCGCGTCCGGTGACCTGGTCCCGCTGTCCTACATTGCTGGCCTCGTCACCGGCCGCGAGAACTCTGTTGCTGTCACCCCTGATGGCAGGAAGGTGAACGCCGCCGAGGCGTTCAAGATTGCCGGCATCCAGGGCGGCTTCTTCGAGTTGCAGCCCAAGGAAGGCCTTGCCATGGTGAACGGTACAGCTGTGGGCTCCGGTCTCGCATCGACCGTGCTCTTTGAGGCGAACATTCTTGCCATCCTTGCCGAGGTCCTGTCCGCCGTGTTCTGCGAGGTTATGAACGGCAAGCCGGAGTACACCGACCACCTGACCCACAAGCTGAAGCACCACCCGGGACAAATCGAGGCTGCTGCTATAATGGAGCACATCTTGGAGGGAAGCTCCTACATGAAGCTTGCTAAGAAGCTTGGCGAGCTCGACCCACTGATGAAGCCAAAGCAAGACCGGTACGCGCTCAGAACATCCCCGCAGTGGCTCGGCCCGCAAATTGAGGTTATCCGTGCAGCCACCAAGTCCATTGAGCGCGAGATCAACTCCGTCAATGACAACCCACTCATCGATGTCTCCCGCGGCAAGGCGATTCACGGTGGCAACTTCCAGGGTACGCCCATCGGCGTTTCCATGGACAACACCCGCCTCGCCATTGCCGCCATCGGCAAGCTGATGTTCGCGCAGTTCTCAGAACTCGTGAACGACTTCTACAACAACGGCCTGCCTTCCAACCTGTCCGGCGGGCGCAACCCGAGCTTGGACTACGGCTTCAAGGGCGCCGAGATCGCCATGGCCTCGTACTGCTCTGAGCTGCAGTTCTTGGGCAACCCGGTGACTAACCACGTCCAGAGCGCCGAGCAGCACAACCAGGACGTCAACTCTCTTGGTCTCATCTCTTCCAGGAAGACCGCCGAGGCCATCGACATCTTGAAGCTCATGTCCTCGACCTTCTTGGTCGCCCTGTGCCAGGCCATCGACCTTCGCCACATCGAGGAGAATGTCAAGAGCGCCGTCAAGAGCTGCGTCATGACAGTGGCCAAGAAGACTCTGAGCACCAACTCCACCGGTGATCTTCACGTCGGTCGCTTCTGCGAGAAGGACCTGCTAAAGGAGATTGACTGTGAGGCGGTGTTCGCGTACGCCGACGACCCGTGCTGCCCCAACTACCCACTGATGAAGAAGATGCGCAATGTGCTCGTGGAGCGCGCCCTTGCTAACGGCATGGCCGAGTTCAATGCAGAGACCTCCGTGTTTGCCAAGGTTGCCCAGTTCGAGGAGGAGTTGCGCGCGGCGCTGCCCAGGGCGGTTGAGGCCGCACGGGCAGCTGTGGAGAACGGCACGGCAGCATTACCCAACAGAATCACTGAGTGCCGCTCGTACCCGCTCTACCGGTTTGTGCGTGAGGAGCTCGAGCCGCATACCTCACCGGCGAGAAGACACGGTCGCCCGGCGAGGAGCTGAACAAGGTGCTCGTGGCCATCAACCAGGGCAAGCACATCGACCCGCTGCTCGAGTGCCTCAAGGAGTGGAACGGCGAGCCCCTGCCTATTTGCTAAACTAAGAACAGAGGAGAAGATATGGTATAAAAGAGTAAAGACGCTGTTTTTAGGTGATTATTATTTTTTGTTTGTTGTCGTGCTAAGGATTCTTCGTTGTATACTTGCAATGAAAACCTGCCATGAGCATAGCCTGGCAGGCAGCTAAAGGAATTGCTGTCGACACTTGTAAGTTTCGAAACTCGGGTACTGTGAATCATATTTTTCATGGCAGATCTTCCGGTGTTCGGAACAGCTTCATCAGACTATCCACAACACGCAGTACGTAAGTGCTTGTCTGGAATACGTAAATATCCCACAAAAAAGTGATCAATTCCTATAGGAATCTTGAAGAAACTCATGTATTCAAAACTAGGACCGTAATATGTTAAAAACTAGTAGGGTGGCCCGCATATGCGCGGCTAGATTTGCTTCAAATTTTGTATAAATACTTGAGAATATATTTACGTATCTTGTAGGTTATTTAGATTTTTAAGATATCATAAACATTGAAAATTATAATAGAAGCCTGAAGCAAAATACAACATGAGGAACACAATTGAAGCATTAGCTTCGATGGAAAAAAATCACTGAACATTATAAGTTGTTGGAGTTCTTACAAACGTAACCATTCTCTATCATGCATAGATCATGTAGTTATATATCTTTATTCTTACTCTATTAGTTATTTAATCTCAAGCAATTCGTTGATTATGTGTATGGCAAATTATCTTATTAGTTTACATAGTATTAGAGTACCTTGCCCACGTATACACTGATGTACCACGGGTGACCTACATTGAACTTATCTTCACTCACACGCCGGCTAACCCATCAAACCATGTGTCTTCTATCTCTTATTGCCGTCACAAGATTTTTGTTTCAACCTCCAACAGCAAGGCCAAATCTTGATCGATCCCTCTCGGTTGCTATCTCTTCCAATGCAATACTTTACTACATAGTTATCTTTTACTTCTCCTAAATTATTGCTTAATGCTAACTGTTGCGACATCAACACGCATACACAAGCGATTGTTGACGATCCCTGCTGGGGACACCTGTCACGTTCACTCCGGTGGCCCCAAGCCTATTCCCTATGGCTGCGTCATCTCTACTCCAAGCTTTTTGGCTCCTCTCCATTTGTATGCTCGTGCTTCTATTCATATGGATGCGTGCATGTATATACACATGTATGATATTATACATGCGCGATGACATCTACTCTTGTGCCGGTCACTCTTTTTCTTCAATGTTTGCCAACTCAACGTTGTGGTTTCCTTACTAACCGCGACAACCTCCCATCTTCACTGATGCCGACATGTCATATCTGTTTTAGTCGTTGTTTAACGATATGGAGAATATTCTTGCCATCGTCGGTGATTTCGTGTCCCTAAACAGTGATGGCACAGTCCTAACTACCCAATGGCCCGATACCGTCCATAACTTGTCTTCAATGCAGAGCTTCATCTCCTCTCTATCAGGGCTTAACCATCATCGAATTTCTTTGGCCACTAATTTCTTCAACAACGCCGATGGACTTTCTCTTCAATAGCTCTAGCGAGCAGCACGACATTGTCCTTGCTAACATCAAAGGTGAGCAATACGACAATATCCTCTCGTCGCCGCCTTGGCTCTTCGCTTCATCATGGGTCAATGTCTTCTTGTAGGACAGGTCGATGCCATTGCACTCTTTCGTGGTCTCCTTCGACACCATTTGTGATATCCTTGTTATAACTTTTATTTTTATTCATAATTTTAGTTATTTGTTATTGGAGTTCATATACAAATCAAATTGCTAATTTTATATAATTTATTCTAAATGTTAGTTATTTATGAACTTTACTTTGGAATTTGTATGGAAATCAAATTGCAAATTTTCTTTTTATTTTTTATTCCGAAAATCAGTTATTTTTCTTGAAATTCATATACAAATCTAATTGCTACTTTTTCTTTAATCTTTATTACGAATTACGCTTATTTAGTGATTTTACCTTGGAATTTGTATCAAAATCAAATTGCTAATTTTATTTTATCTTTTATTCTGAATTTCAGTTATTATTTGGATGGACTTTGTTTACAAATATAATTGCCAATTTTTGTTTAATTTTTATTTTGAGTTATAATTATTTAGATATTTTACTTAGCAATTAGTATGGAAATCAAATTGTTTATTTTATTTTATTTTTCATTCCAAACTAAAATTTTAGTTTTATTGTAGTTGACATGGAATCCTTTTAATCTAGATTGTTATAATTTGGACACACGACGATCAATGGTGTAAATCTTTCCGTTTTCCTCCTATGTGAGAGTTTCTAGTACTTGAGAGCGAATGATTGGAGTTAGTGTACAAATCAAATTGCTAAATTTGTTTAATTTGTTCAATTTTAGTTATTTAGGTATTTTACTTTGAAATTGTATGGAAATCAAATTGCAAATTTTCTTTTATTTTTATTCCAAATTTCAATTATTTTTTGTTGGAATTGTGATACTGAATCCAATTGCTAATTTTATTATAAATTACAGTTATTTAGGATTTTATCTTGGAATTTGTATTAAAATCAAATTGCTAATTTTATTTTTTAATTCTGAATTTTAGTTATTTTTGTTTGGATTTCCTATAGAAATCTAATTATCTATTATTGTTTAGTTTTGTTCCCAATTATAATTATTGAAATTCATATCAAAATCAAATTGCTTTTTTTTGAATTTCTATCATTTTTATTGGATTTCGTATACAAATCTAGTTGCCCGTGTTTGTTTATTTTTTTATTCCAAATTATAATTATTTAGGATATTACTTTGAAATTAAATGTAAATCAAATTGGTAATTTATTTTATTTTTATTCGAATTTTAGTTTTATTGTACTGATATGGACTCTTTTACTTTGGAATTGTATGGAAATCAAATTGGTAATTTTATTTTATTTTCTATTCCAAATTTCAATTTTGTTTTACATGACATGGGCTCTTTCTTTTAATCTAGACCATTATAATCTGGACCCACCACGATCGCTGGTATAGATCTTTATCTTTTTTCACCGATTATTGTGAGAATTTCTAGCTCTTAAGAGCGAACATGACGACTTCTTTGTGATTCTGCTTTAATAAGATAATAGATAGATATCTGCATAGACTTATCAAGTCAATTCCCATTGGTCCTAGTTTTTTTAATAAGACCTCATCGCTAGTATTTCACCTAGTAATAAATATTGGAAATATTATAGGAATCAATCAAAGAAAAAAGAACTCTCACTAAGTGACATATTATCTAGCTATAAATCTCATCCAATTGCGTGGCTAGATATCACAATACATATTTGTATATTTGAAAATAGAGTTGTACTCCTCCGGTCACAAAAATAATTTGTTTTTGATATCGACACGGATTCCAAAATGTAATTTTGACCATTAATTTATATTGTAATATATGTATAAAACCTAATAAAATTATAATATTTTGAAAGTACTTTTCGAGCTAAATCTATGCATATCATTTTCATGTGTTCACTCTAAATATTCAAAAAGATATTGATAGCCAATGTTTCTCATGTTTGACTGCACACAACCAGAAACAGCTAGTTTTTATGACGGGAGGGAATATTTGTTATACAATTGTGACAACTTTGTTAGATATTTGATTAATCTGCACCGTTATAATCAAATCCCTCCAAATAAACATTAAAATCATTTTTCTTTTCTCTTGATTAATGAGAGAATTTGTAGGATATTCTTGCCTTTTCTAATTTAAGGATTTATATTAGAATTTCCAACTCTCATTGCGAAGTAGGTGCCTTTGATCTCACCCTTTTTTTATGTACATATATAGACAACTATCTTATTATTTCTAGGATATCGAATGATAGTCGTGAGGTGTTCCTATCGATTGATGAATGTTCTTGGAGAAAGAGAGAAACACTACGGAGTAGAATTAAGCCAATGAATTGTGACGATCATAAAACTATTATCTATAAGTTGATATAGTATAGATAGTATTTTTTCATACGAAGAAACAATGTATAAGACTTTCATTGTCTAGATAAAAACAATAGAAATATTTAAGAAAACATCTCGTCCTAAGGCCATCCACAGTGTAGTTGATGCCAAATTCGTTATTTCATTGTTATATCATATTAGTGCTAGATTTGTCTTTTACCTACATTGTTTAGCACATCATTCTCTCTCCAAAATGGGACGCACAACTAAATAAAATACCACTTCTTTTTCTCCCACCACACACTATCTCCCTCTCTTATTTCAGTTACAAGTATACCCTTAATAATTTTTTTGTTGAATCAGCACCTGAAATCTTTTTCCTGTCACCACTCATCTTCCCTTGTCACAATGGGCTAGCACCGATACTCAAGGGAAAAGGTGGCATGTCCGAGTCGGGTCCAGCTGAGACAATGTACAAGCTGTGCTATCTGCTGACTTTAAAAGTTGGATGATAATTGATAATCACTTAGCCAATTGAATGGCTGGCGTTGATTTAATGATGTAGTGCAACATAGTAGTTCATTTTGCACTCAACTTTAGACAAGGGATAGAGATAACTTCAACACCTTCGCATGGTATGTGTAATTACAATTAAATCACAATTATCGGATGTTATCCTGAACCTGTTTAAAGCAAAAAGATTAAGAAAGGGTTTTAAACAAAAAAAAATCATGGAACTATATCCAAGTCAAATACAACCTTTCCATTAATCTCTCGAATAAACAACTTTTATTGAGATATAGTACAAGGCAAATACGACCTTTACAAAAACTTTGAAATTTTGAATTAAAAATTCAATTACTCAACTCACAAAAATATACTTGACCAAATAACACGTAGCTCCAGGGGCCGGCTAGTGTTGGATTAAATTTTGATTCCTCCGTGAACGAAACAAGCTGACATGTCAAAGCAAGTGTACATGCGAACGACCAAACATAAAAAGACCGACGACTTGAATGCCCACGAGGGCCAGGAGTCAGGACTCGTGTTAGACTGTTTTGGGCGACCATCTGTCGAAGAAGATTCGAAGTCAAAGGAGACCAGGACTACAGGACCAAGAGCCTGGTGTTTTCACACGTGAGAAGAGAGAACAAGCGATGCTACAGTCCCGTGCGTAATAAATAGATGTTTGAGGAGAAAAATACCGACTCATTGTATTGATCTGTACCCTCTCTTTTTTTTTCCAGGAATGTACTGTTCTTTTCTTCTTCTTTTTTTTTTTGCGAGGAATGCACTGATCTGTACAACATTGAATAGGGAGCTGCTAGCCCACACTATTCTTATACTGTTGGAATACATTTCTAACGGTATAGCAGTTTAATGTAGTTTCGTGAAGTTTTAGATGTTTTAAAGTTCCAGATTTCGAGTGAAGTATCAACTAGGTTTCAACGCGTTTCAAATTTCTAGAAATCTCCAGAAGATTCCAAGAAAGTTTCATGTTTTGTCAAAGTTTCAACAGGTTTCATGTTTCACCCAAAGTTTCATGTTGATGTTTCAACCAAGTTTCAAAAGATTTCACCAATGTTTGAAAAGTGTTTCAAGCAAGTTTTATAGAGTTTTAGTACATTTCATAAAAATTTACAAAAGGTTTCATGAAGTTTCTAAGAGTTTGAAAGTTTAAGTCTAGTATCAAACAAGTCCAAGACAAATTTTCACAAGTTCGATTGACGAGGATTTAATAATCCTCTTTTAATCACTTATATGTAATTCATATTATAGATAGCCATATCTTTTTATTGCTCAGTAAGTATACCCTTACCATTCGTAAGGAGAAGCTTAAAGGAGCGGTCGTAAGTCTTGCTACGACCACCCACTAGTCGTAAGCTTTATCTATGATAAGTCTCTAGTCGTAAGCTTTCCTACGACTAGCCTTAGGTTGGGAGTCTTCTTTACGAGCACCTTATGGTTGTAAGTATCTCTACAACCTAGTCGGTTACGACTACCCTATATCGATGGATTATACAGACATGTGGGCTCAGTCGGTTAGGGAGTCTTATGTGCCGTGTTTAATTCATGGGATATTTAATATACACTGCTATCTTTGTGAATCACCACATGAATCACCTCTATTTTTGACAATAACTGCTTGACGATGTGGGGGTGCCACGTCTTTAACGGCAACCACCATCAAACGGTTCATTATTTGGAACGTTGAGGCGCCTCTTCACTTAGAGAAACTACCACCTCTTCATACGCTATATAAAGGCTAAAGTCAGAAGGCAGAGGGGGGAGGGGGGTCAATGAAGAGAGCAATCTGGAGTACAAGACATTAGGCTTTAGTCTTCCTCTTGATTGTAAACAATATACTCAATACACTAGCACAGGAGTAGGGTTGTTATTCTCTCCAGAGAATGCCCGAACCTGTATAAAATCCCCGTGTCATTCTCTGTGTGGTTCTATCTCCAGGAGTTCCTTCGAATCAAACAATCATACATAAGATCGGTTCTAAATCACCGATAGTTGGTGCCAACCGTGGGGACTTTCCGGTGATTCCTCGTCGACAGGTTCTCTTTATTTTCTCAACTCTAATGCTTCCATGGCAGGAAAATGAAACGAGGAGAATTGGTTCAACATGGCTGACTACGCATACATCGACATGGATGCCGGCTTCGACTATGAGCCGAGTATCATTTCATCCTATGGTAATGCTACCTCTAGAGATCATTCGCCAGATCTAGGAGACCATGGCCACCGATAGAGTTGAGGAGTGATCATTTTCCCCCACAACAGTATGTCCAAATGAGGGACCAATTTCCTCAAAGGGCAAGGGTCTATTCGACCGCAATTAGGACTGTACCAAGTCAGGCTCACAATATGACAAGGGTTCTCCCTCCAAATGTTCGCGTCACTTTGGTAATCGACTGGAATGGCAAGTCCTATAAGCCATCATTTCGGGACTCCATCAGCATCTGGTGGTCATCTCTCTTCGGTTACCCCCGTAGAGGATATGGGGAGCACACTTTTTCTACAGGTTCGACCGTACCCTCGTAGGGCTCACCTACGGATGGAGATGATTATAACCTAGAATTCCCCTCTTTAGAGAGGATTGCTCCAAGTCGCAAGGCGCTATCGTTTGACTACTTCTCAGGCCAGGAGGCCTCAGGCTTAAGTGGAGGTCATAACCAAGAGGTTTTCATCCTCCCCTCAGATCATAGTCGCTCTCCTAGAGGCAGGATTGAGGATGCTCTCAGACGATCACACACTCCGACCTCTGTGGCAATGGCCAAGAGACCTTCGACGATGAACAGGATCAACACTCTGATGAGCGTGGGAGAAATCCTTGAAATGATCGTTCTCCATTAAGGCGAACTCAAGTAACTTCGGATGTGGAAGATCACGAGGCGCCAGGAGAAGCGAATTGCAACCCAGAGAACTTTGGTTGGACGCATTCAATATCGATCCGAGGAGGCTTGGGAACTTCAGTATATCAATGACCTACTCAGGAACTCATCTGGCGCTAAGTACGACCTCTTCGTCGAAGAGATCGTGTGAAGGCTTTGGAGCACGATGGCCAGACTCGAGCAATCGCGCCGACACCATTCTGGAAGTCGTACTGGGATGACTCCATCGAACACCAGCCGTTCGAACAATTCACCTCATGGAGACCGGAACGACAATAGGTCGCGTCGCTCTCCAAACTGTAACTCCAGTGGGAGGAGAGTCCTTCGAACATCTGATGATCGATAAGCTCTCAGGAGAGTTGATCGTTCACCACTCTAGCCCAGGAATCTGCAACAGCAGATGGAGTACGAGGGGGTATTACCCTTGTAGGACTGAGGCCTACCATAGGTCGGGTCCACCTACAGCCGGATGTCATCGTGTACGATCGCCTGGGGATATCAACCCTTCTTTTCTGCAAAGAAGGTGTTGCGATGTCATTACCGGCTATCAGGCGTTTTCATCCGATCTCGAAAGGCCACGACTACCGCGGTTTCGACCGATCAACATGGAGAAATTTGATGGATCTCGTAATCCCATAGAATTTCTTCAAATCTACACGACCGTTGTTGAGTGGAGGGAGGAGGAGAAACACGTGATGACAAATTACCTTCCAACTGTGCTCGAAAGATCCGCTCGATCGTGGTTGTTAAACCAACCACTAGAGTCGATCTATTCGTGGCAACACCTCTGCGCCCTTCTACTGGCCAACTTCCAAGGCACCTAGTATCGTCCCGGGAAGGAGGACGACCTGCACCGAATAAGATAGAATGACCATGAGACCATTAGGCGTTTCAGTCAGGTTCGCAATTCCATACCTGAGGTTTCTGATTCTTTTGTTATCTCAGCGTTTAAGCAGGGAGTCCAAAGTAGAAGGATCACAGAGGATATCGATCGTTTGCAAGCGAACCGATTGGAACAAAATAATTGATCAGGAAGACAAAATTCCTCAAGAAGCAGGCGAAAATAGCAAGAAGAAGGATAAGAAGGCTAAGAAATCCATGAACAAGGCCAAAGGCCAGAAGCCTCAAGCCAACAATTCAAAGGAAGTCTTGGCTGTAAGCGCTAAGGAGGCTCGGAGTTCCAAGTCATACTCCGATTTGGGCAAGGGCAAACGCCCCGAACGGAAGAACGACAAGCCTAGGTGGTGTCCTTTCCATAAAAAGGAAGGACACGACCTTCGCAGTTGTCGAGTTTTCGAATGAAAGCTCGAGGACTTAATTATATCAGCAAGGGACCGCTTCCTACACTCGAGGAGGTATCACAAACAAGCGATCGAAAACAGCCGGACGATGATGAGGAGATGCCATTTCAAGATCCGAAGCACACCATCAACCACATTTATGGGGGATCTTTGGCATACGAGTCAAAGTGATAGCTTAAGGCTATCGAACCGAGGTAAACTCCATAGACACTCCTCTAGTCAACAAATTACCGAAGTGATCGGAAGTCACCATCTCTTTTGTGAGGGGTGACTGTCCGATCCCTTCAACTCGACCAAGTCGGTTTTCGATCATGGTCGAGCCCATCATCAACAATTGTCGAGTAAATCAAGTGTTGGTTGATGGTAACAGTTCATTAAATATTATGTTTACAAGTGCCTTGGACGAGATGCAAGTACCTCGGACCAGAATAAAACATGTACGACACTTAATTCATGTGATTGTACCAGGTTCTTCGACCAAACCAATTGGCCAAGTTTCTTTGCCTGTAACGTTTGGTTTCCAAACAACTTCAGGACAGAGAAAATCTCCTTTGATGTGGTCGATTTCGACACGACATACAATGTCATACATGGATGACCAACTCTGGCAAGATTCCTAATGGATGCTCATTATGGTTTTCAATGTCCTAAGATGCCAGATTCCAAAGGAGTGATCACAGTTCACTGTGATAAAAAGATGGTGCTTACATCCGACCGTCGATCCCTCGGGATGGTTGGTCAGATACCAACTCGAGAAGCAAGCAAGGGGCAATCTTTTGTTGGGTCGCGGGGTAGGCTACGATAGCTACAAACAAAAATTTCTACCACGCAAACCAAGAAGCCAAGCAAGTAGATGATCACAGATCGTTACCACCAGACGCCAGCGGCGGAAGAAGGGTTGGAGCAGCCTGATCCAACGAAGAGCGCGTCGATGTAGTGGTCGTAGTCGATCGTCCAACGTCCAACAAGTCGATGCGGTGGTCGTAGTCGATCGTCCTCAAGCGCAACAATCGTAGTAGCGCCTCTACAGTATCCACACGTCCAGGGCAGGAACAACCATACGCTGGTGTGCTAGCACCAATTCGCACGGCAGAGCTCTTAGGAAGATGGCGGCTAGGGTTTCGGTGGTGTTTTCTCGCGCACCTCCCAACAGCCTCATGCATCTCCTTATATAGTGCTCGTGACGGATCCTATCCGAACACATTTACGAATTGTATTCGTACTGGTTTGTTCCAACCCGTTAAGTTTGTGACCCTGTAGGTTCATGTGTAGTTCGGTTGTGACTCGAAACCGTTTCCGATCACGAGTCGTAGCGGCTCCTAGCGAGCATATCGATTCCGAATACACACAAATTATATCGGACGAACCTTAATGCAATATGATCTCGACCAGGTCCTCATCGCTACGACCGGGTCCTATCTTTATGCGACGATTCGTATTTGGTCACGACCGATTCAGTAATTACTTCGACGTGCACGACCACTCTGTGACTACGTTCGACCGATCTCGACCAATCCAGAAGCGCTTTCGAACTAAGCGACCTACCGTGTATACTCCCTTTGCCTCACGATGTCCGGTTGAACTCGGTGAGATGTTGTGTCATCCATGGACTATTCAATACTTTCTCGTCGAGTGTCGAGATAACTTTCGTGGTCGAACACTTGACTACTAGTGGCATGGCCATGCACTTTCTTTATCCGATCACAATGAGGGGCCCAAAGACATCTCTCTGTTATGTTAGGAGGGCAAATCCCATATCAGACCGGTCACATTCCTCTCCATGTTTGAGCATACCCAAAGCTACCTTTATAACTACCCGATTCTGATTGTAGCGTTTGGCAACCCCTAAGAGTGCTCTTACACATGTAGGAAACCATCTCGATCTCGGGTCTAAGGATTATACATCATCATTGCTTGAGACCAACTAACGACACATAGATTCATAACAATCTCAATAGTGTCTCAAGGTGGGTCTTATCCAACATCATGTTCTCTAACATGTGTCCATATTATCGGTTTGATATCTCCATATCTATGACTCGTGAAACATAGTCATCAACCAATACATATGCTTAGTCTATTCATATGTGTCCTCATATGTTTACGACCAGGGATCGTAAAAGAATAATTATCGCAGGAATATAGAGTTTCACAACCAAGTCACATACTTGATAATAAATATTAACAATATTATTCTAGGAACAAGATAACACATTATCCAATGTCATGAACATAATGAAATATAATCATCTCTATGATTGCCTCTAGGGCATATTTCCAACATCTTTGACCAAGCAGTCGAAGCATAAAGTTGTGCCAAAGCCAAACGATCAAGTCAAAGAAGTTCTGCTGGATTGAGAGGAGCCTTCAAATATTGTTCGCATCGGGGAAACTTCTGATCCCAAATAGGAATACGTCATCACCACCTTCCTCCGAGCCAACGCAGATGTTTTCGTGTGGCAAGCATCCGACATACCCGGAGTCCCTAGGGAGGTGATCAAGCACAGGCTAGCTTTACGGCCAGACAAAAAAAAACCCGTAAAACAGAAATTACAGAGATTTGCACCTAATCAACGCGATGCTATCAAATCAGAACTGGACAAGCTACTTAGTGCAGGCTTTATAAGAAAAGTCGACCACCCAGAGTGGTTAGCTAATCCTGTAATGGTTAGAAAGTCTAATGGTAAGTGGCATATGCGTGTAGACTTTACTGATATTAATAAAGTTTGTCGAAAAGATGATTTTTCCTCTCCCTCGTACCGATCAGTTGGTTAAATCTACTGCCGGTTGTGAAGTATTAAGTTTTCTAGATGCATATTTTGGTTATCATCAAATTAGTATGTGTTTAGATGACGAATAAAAGACCAAATTTATTACACCATTTGGGATATTTTGCTATGTCAAAATGACATTTGGTCCAAAAAAATGCTGGCGCTTCTTTTCAACGCTTGATGCAAACGACTTTTTCACCTCAGCTAGGTCGAAATTTGGAAGCTTATATTGACAATCTAGTCGTAAAAAGCATCAAACGACTTAATCATATTTCCGATCTGCAATAAACATTCAACAACCTCAGGAAACACCGTTTGAAACTCAATCCTGAAAAGTGTGTGTTCCGAGTATCGTTAGGAAAATTGCTTGGATTCATTGTCTCAGCACGAGGAATCAAAGCAAATCCTAAAAAGATAAGGACCATTGAACAAATATGCCCTCCGTCTATGAAAAAAGAAGTCTAGAAGCTCACAGAATGCATAGCGACTTTAAGTTATTTCATCACTATAGCGTGATCAAACAACACTATCACGCTATGGGTGGTGGCGTGACAAGAGCATGCCCCAGCGTGACAGCGTTATTTTGTCACGCCACAGGTGGTGTCGTGATCAAAGGGATCAGAATTGGAAGTAAAGTAAGCCGAGGTTAACTTTAAAATAAAATTTAAAAAAGGATTAATTAAAAAAATCACTTTGCTCTGACATCCAAAAGGCTGGCATTAGTTGTTCCTAGGAAGTGTTTTTTTAAGGAAAAGTTGTTGGTTAGGAAAGGTGGTCATGACCAAACGATGAAGGTGGCTACCAGTAATAAAAACAAAACTGCAGATTAGTGAAGATCCTAAATTAATTGAAAACAAACGCCATAAATTCTTCTATCCCCCAATTTATAGCTTTAGTTTATTGAAAACACAAATGTCGTACCAAAGCATAATTGCATTCCTCATAATAGACTGACTTATATCATGTATCACAGCAGAAATGGGCTAACAGCGATTCCATTCCAGCACGAGTACCTGTACCGAGTAAGAGCACACAAAGCAGAGTAAGAGCAAGCACGGTCAGCCGAGGCATGCGCAAAGGCATGGCGCGGCTCACCAACCCCATGAACCGCACCAACCAGGCAACCGCAGGCCGCGCGAGGCATGCGCAAAGGCATGGCGCGGCTCACCAACCCCGTGAACCGCACCAACCAGGCAACCGCAGGCCGCGCGACCGAGCTCGCGGCCCCAACGGCGACCACGAAATTTCCACGCCACTGGCCACTGGCCTCAAAAGATATAGATATACCACTCGAACGAGGCACGTGCTGTGTGTTCCTACACCATCTAACTCACGCACAGCGCCTCTGCGGAATGTGGATTGTGGAAGCCAACCTTGGTCGCCTTGGAGGCTTGGACCGGCATCCATGCACACTGCCCAGCCCCTTCCCAGCCTGCTGCCTATTTAAACCCCCCATCTCCCTCCATTTCACTCCAAGAAGAGCCACACCATCCAGTGCGCAACACTAGCTCTTCTGCGCAACTCCTAAGAGGCCATTACATATATACTTTCCTGTAATCTCTTTCAGCTTAGTTCATTAGTGCTTAATTAGTTCACTCCGGTTGCAATGGCGTGCGAGAATGGTCAGGCCGCTGCCAATGTCAATGGCCTGTGCATGGCGACACCGCGCGCCGACCCGCTAAACTGGGGGAAGGCAGCGGAGGAGCTGATGGGGAGCCATTTGTACGAGGTGAAGAGGATGGTGGCGGAGTACCGCCAGCCGGTGGTGAAGATTGAGGGCGCCAGCCTGAGGATCGCTCAGGTCGCGGCAGTGGCAGCGGCCGGCAAGGCCAAGGTGGAGCTCGACGAGTCGGCTCGCGAACGTGTCAAGGCCAGCAGCGACTGGGTCATGGACAGCATGATGAACGGCACCGACAGCTACGGTGTCACCACCGGCTTCGGTGCCACATCCCACCGGAGGACCAAGGAGGGTGGTGCTCTCCAAAGGGAGCTCATCAGGTAACATTAATTCGTAGATTCAGAGGATTTTAAAATTATGTATCAACTTGCTTTGTGTTACTTTATCCAAGTTTCATAGAACTCGTCCTGACATGGCGACATTGCTTGTCTTTTTGACAGATTCCTCAACGCCGGCGCTTTCGGCACTGGTTCCGACGGTCACGTTCTGTCGGCCGATGCAACTCGCGCGGCCATGCTTGTCCGCATCAACACCCTTCTCCAGGGCTATTCCGGAATCCGCTTCGAGATCCTCGAGGCCATCACCAAGCTGCTCAATGCCAACGTCACGCCGTGCCTTCCGCTCAGAGGCACGGTCACCGCGTCCGGCGACCTGGTCCCGCTCTCATACATTGCCGGCCTTGTCACCGGCCGCGAGAACTCAGTTGCTGTCGCCCCCGATGGCAGGAGGGTTAATGCCGCTGAGGCGTTTAAGATTGCCGGCATCCAGGGTGGCTTCTTCGAGTTGCAGCCCAAGGAAGGTCTTGCCATGGTCAATGGCACTGCCGTGGGCTCGGGACTTGCCTCCACGGTGCTCTTTGAAGCGAACATTCTTGCAATCCTTGTCGAGGTCCTGTCCGCCGTGTTCTGCGAAGTCATGAACGGCAAGCCGGAGTACACCGACCACCTTACGCACAAGCTGAAGCACCATCCTGGACAGATCGAAGCTGCTGCCATCATGGAGCACATCTTGGAGGGAAGCTCCTACATGAAGCTTGCTAAGAAGCTCGGTGAGCTGGACCCATTGATGAAGCCAAAACAGGACAGGTACGCGCTCCGCACGTCGCCGCAATGGCTCGGCCCCCAAATTGAGGTTATCCGTGCCGCCACCAAGTCCATTGAGCGCGAGATCAATTCTGTCAACGACAACCCGCTCATTGATGTCTCCCGCAATAAGGCGCTTCACGGTGGCAACTTCCAGGGAACGCCCATCGGTGTATCCATGGACAACACCCGCCTCGCCATTGCCGCCATCGGCAAGCTCATGTTTGCGCAGTTCTCGGAGCTTGTGAATGACTTCTACAACAATGGCCTGCCCTCCAACCTGTCCGGCGGGCGCAACCCGAGCTTGGACTACGGCTTCAAGGGCGCCGAGATCGCCATGGCCTCTTACTGCTCTGAGCTGCAGTTCTTGGGCAACCCGGTGACCAACCACGTCGAGAGCGCGGAGCAGCACAACCAGGACGTCAATTCCCTAGGCCTCATCTCCTCCAGGAAGACCGCCGAGGCCATCGACATCCTGAAGATCATGTCCTCGACGTTCTTGGTCGCCCTGTGCCAGGCCATCGACCTGCGGCACACCGAGGAGAACGTCAAAAGTGCCGTCAAGAGCTGCGTGATGACAGTGGCCAAGAAGACTCTGAGCACCAACTCCACCGGTGATCTCCACGTCGCTCGATTCTGCGAAAAGGACCTGCTCAAGGAGATCGACCGTGAGGCGGTGTTCGCGTACGCCGACGACCCGTGCAGTCCCAACTACCCGCTGATGAAGAAGCTGCGCAATGTGCTCGTGGAGAGCGCCCTCGCCAACGGCATGGCAGAGTTCAATGCAGAGACTTCTGTATTTGCCAAGGTCGCCCTGTTCGAGGAGGAGCTCCGCGCGGCGCTGCCCAGGGCAGTCGAGGCTACACGGGCGTCAGTCGAGAACGGCACGGCAGCAACACCCAACAGAATCACCGAGTGCCGGTCGTATCCCCTGTACCGGTTTGTGCGTGAGGAGCTCGGGGCCGCATACCTGACCGGCGAGAAGACACGTTCGCCTGGCGAGGAGCTGAACAAGGTGCTCATCGCCATCAACCAGGGCAAGCACATTGACCCGCTGCTTGAGTGCCTCAAGGAGTGGAACGGCGAGCCACTGCCCATCTGCTGAACTGACAGCAGAGGAGGAGAAGAAGAAATGAGTACAAAGACGGTGGTTTTTCATAATTGTGAGGTGGTTTTTCATAATTGTGAGGATTATTGATATGTTTAGGATGGAACTTTTTTTTGTTCAAACCTTTGCTATGCTAAGGTTCTTCGATGTACTCACAGCCAATAGCTGCAATGCTGCAACTTGCCAGAATTTATTTTATTAATTAACCCTTTTTTAATTTTATTTTAAAGTTAATCTCTCGCGAACTTTATTTCTAATTCTAACCTATTTGGTCACGCCACCACCCGTGACGTGATAAAACAATACTGTCACGTCAGCTCGTGTCTGAGCAAGTTCTTATCACGTCACGACTAGTGACGTGACAAAAAGTGCTATTTAGCGGACTTATCCTACGGTGTAACAATGTTGTTTTGTCACGTCACGGATGCTGACGTGACCAAAGGGATCAAAATTGAAAATAAAGTTCGCCGGAGGTTAACTTTAAAATAAAATTTAAAAAGAGGTTAGTTAATAAAAAAAAAGTTCAACTTGCCATGAGCATGGTCTGGCAGGCAGCTAAAGTAATTGCAGCTGTATGTTTCGAAACATTGAGATTTGTGAATCATATCCTTGTCATAGCAGCCCTGTTAAAAATTAAAAATATGCAAACATATGTTTTACAGAGGGTTTCGTGTAATAACGACCTTTATAGGAGAATCTCAAAGAAATTAAAGGAGGACAGGAGGGCCGGCGGAGGGGCGGGCCACGTCGGCTGCTTTATTTTTCGCCGCACGATTTCGCGTCAAGTGAGCTGCATCGTGCGATCGTCTCGCGTTGGATTCTCACGCCTAGGCTCATCGGTTTTGCTGCTCGTCTCCGCGTGTCTCATGTCTTCAACTAGAAGCCACCGCATCTGCCCCTTTTTCGCTCTCTTTCCTCCTTTGTTCTTCTCTCCCTCCCCATTTCTCTTCTCTTGGTGCTCTTGCTTTCATTGCCGAATGGGCGTCTCCTCCTCCGGCGCCGTCCCGTCCCTGCCCTGCCCCTCTGCCATGGCCGCTCGGGGCCTTGCGCCCCGCCGCCGCCCCAGCGCCCAGCGCTCGCGCCTCTCCCGGCTTCGGTTCATGGCTTTCGGCTCATGCGGCGGCCTCAGCTCGGATTCGCCGGCTCACGCTTCTCCTGCGCCGCCGTCGCCCCAGCGCCGCGCCAGCGCATCTCCTAACTTGCTTCTGCGCCACAGCCGGCCATCGCTCGCTTTTCACCTTTCTGGTCGGTCCCCCTGCTTCTGGCTCACACGGCGCTGACTTAGCGGCGCCCTCATTGCTTCTCCTGCGGCGGCACAAGACCGGCACCACGCCGCGCCTCTCCGGCTCGGTTCTGCGCCCGTGGCATTGCCCACAATTCTGCTGCGGCCGGTCCGCCCCACTTCGGCTCGGCGCGTGCGGCTCGACCTCGGCCGGCGCACTTGGTCCGACTAAGCCCTCTGCGCCTCACGGAGATGAGGGCGAGGGCGGCACCATTGGTGAGTTTTATCGAACTCTTGTTCTCGTGCTCCACGTAATCCCTCCCCCACTCGACTTGGATTCAACATTTTTCATATAGCAGCAATTGGAAATTAGAACCAAGCGTGTCTAGGCAGAATACTTGTAAGTGAATTGTTGGTTGATGTGTCAGCGGAGCTTGTGTCTTTGATTATCCATGATTCATTCATCAAGCCTGACTTGTTGACCATAACAATTACGCTATTGTTGGATTGGGTGGTTGAAACATGTTGTTGAAGAGATTGAAAATGGTATGCTCAATTTAGTACGTCAACTTGAGGCCCGCGTTGTTATGAGATTATCATCAACCAATAAGTGATGTCGTTAGTTGCAAGAAATCATATAGGCTGTTGTGCACAGATCAAATTTCGGCTTTTCACTATTGTAATTGATAGATAATGGTTTCAATTTCATTATTGATTATAGTTTTCTATTTTGTAGCTATTTTCTCGATATAAGTATTGCATAGGCCTCATTTGGAGCTTTAACTTAGTTGTTCTTATACTAAACAGAGTCTATGAAGGCTATTCATTCACATTGTTTGGGTGAGATTTTTTATTTCTTTGTCTTGCTTCATGCAATTTCTCTTAACAAGATTCTTTTTCTTTTTTTTTTAATGAGATTCAACTTTCTTATCTAAATAGGCAAAAACTTGCTTCTCTAGACAATTATTGGGGTACATTTCGATGGCACATATGCTTCAATTTTGGTATGTCTCTCCTTTTGGTGTCTCGGTTTGATTGAAATCATATTTAGATATGAAGCTGTTGATGCTTAGTGTATATAAATTTATACCGTTTTAAATTAGTTTCTCTTCATATTTCTGGAAGTTCACGAAAGTACTTATATTCTGGAGCATTTCTATGTTGAGTTACAACTTACAACACTGAACCAAAAAAGAAAGAAAATTAGTGCCTTCAGATCTTTTTTAAGACATGGTGTCAGACTTGTTGGTCCACAAATTATTTGTTGTATCAACTGTGACAGATTATAATCCCAGTCTTTAAAAAGCTGAACTTCACTCTCCTTTGCCAAGTGAGTAAGCACTATTTCATTCTGCTTGCTGCTGTGAGTTCAAATGCCTTAGCATAGACTGCCCTTGCAACATGTCAAAAGTTCAGACTTCAGATGTAGTGCATTGTTTAAAGTTGCAGTAGGCTAGATCCGATTATCACAACAGTTTATTCACATACAGTTAGTTCGTCCATGACAATGTCTTTTGTATTCTTAGATATATCCATTATTTTTCTCATACACTTAGTGAATGCTCGATTTGCACAAAAGGATAATACATCTATAGTTTTATTTGTACCTTTCTTCATAAGGTTGAAAGATATTTCATTTTTGTAAAAAAAAGAAGAAGATTATTCAAATATTCCATTAGAAACAGTCATTTTTAGGCTATTGAGATGTAGTGGCCAAAGATGTCGCTTGCCTAATTATGTGGTCTTTTCTGAAGTATTGTTACTTCTCAACTATTACGGGTTGGTCGTTATCAGTTAAATGTTGTATTATTTGATCAATAACACCACGGATTTACAGTCATGCATGTTTACATGTGTCCTGATGAAAATGCATTTTTAAGTAGAATCTGCCATGTATAGGTCTACGTGCTTATTCTTTACTATTTCTCATCAAATAGAATGCTTCTCTACTGTTTCTCAAGAGTTGATAATTTCTCTTCCTTTTGTAGTAAGGTCTCACCTTGATGAGGATCCAAAAAACTTGAGTTTTACCAATTCATTGCATGATTCAAAAGGTTATGTTTGCCACTATGATCACATGAGCATCTCTCGATGGCAAAGTTACGCTCGAACAAGTGGATCGGCGTTGTAATGGTTATCTGCAAAAAGTGCGCTTTTTTTTTATCTGGAGAAAGCACATGAAGGTGTGTAATGTTCCTATTTACTAGGGTGAATCCTCTTGAGTTCTTTTGAAGTAGAGGGCTTTAAAACTGTTTGGGTAGTGATTATGGATGGGATTAGTCCGTTTAGACAAATGCCACTCAAAGTGATCTTGATATATAATTAAATACTTTCTTCTCCATGTTGATATTTTATTATAACTAAAGCTTCAGAATAGATGGCCTCAGCTTTGTATTGTCTTCAGAAGATTGATCATATTATTTCCTTAGAATTCCGGTCACTTTTCAATTTACAATGTTGCTCAAGGCTGGTATATTGAGCAATTGCTTGCACCTTTTCTGGATGTGATCTTTGCCACTTTGGTAAATGTACTTGGAATGACATGTTTTTTTTTTTGCATATACTCAGGTGATATAAGCTGCAACGCTTGGGCTCCACGGACAATTCCAAATGGTAATTTTAATTTACAGTGCAAATGTACTTGGAATGACATGTTTTCTGCATATACTCGGGTGATATAACTGTCACCGCTTGGGCTCCTTGACGATTCCAAATGGTAATTTTAATTTCTGATGCTTTGAAATCTGAGTCTTTATTGGTTTGATTTATTTAATTCCATGAACTGTTTGAGTTAGTGGTGTAAACAAAATGGCATATCTTGTATATTGTATCTCTATAGTATGTCAATCCTTGGCACAACTGAAGAGTGATCGATAAACATTGGATGTTCTATATAGCCATATGCAAACACAATTTCTCTTTGGAGTGATGCATGTCATGTCTCATCTTGACCCATATTCTTCTCACCTTTTAGAAAATCAGATTTATATTATGTTGCTTTTTTTTTGGAAGAATTCGACTTCAAGATCTTCTTTGGTCTAAGTAAACACGTGTTTCTGATTTCTAAATCACATGATTGTTGATTTCTTCATATAAGCGTTCTGCGCTTGTTTTAGCGACTATTGGAGTGGACAAAAAGGTGAGGCTGTGATTAGCTCTCGGGGTTATTTCAACATGAGAGATTGATCAGATCCTAGCCATTCTATAAGGAAGCTTCCCTGGGAGATCGAATGTTTGAGAATGTCAAGTAAAGGTCCACACCAACCTCTGAACCGTACACTTTCCACATTGTACTATATGAGTATGAAATCCCAAAAGAGTAACAAGAACATATATAGACTCATAGAGCGCATTCTTCCTCCTCCTCTTCTTCTTTATATATTTTGCATTTCTGTGACATTAACTAGACTATCATCAGATTCTATTCGTAACCTTTCTTGACCGAAGAAACCTACAATTAACAACTGTTTTGCTTTAAATATATGAGCAGAAAGCAGATAACATATTTTACAGTACATTTTACATTATTTTTTATCAGTTTTAATACATTATTTCCCTTTCACATTCATACAGATTTGCAACAGTAGGTGGCAATTTGTTTTAGCCCTTGCAGCATTGCTAGGTACATGAACATCAATTTCACACAACATACACTTAGATCAGTGGAGCTCTATCGTCATCTTCATATGTCTATAGCTATATGATAACATTTTCCTGTTAATGTATACTTCCTTATTATCTACATGGTGCAATCACATAGCCATAGTCATATTGTTGATTAGGGCCTACAGCGGCAGATGTATGCGTGGTTCATAACCTAAGAGGTAAAAAACTAAATGATTGTTTGCTTCTATGCCTACTCATTGTCATCTTGTCACTAATATACAGTTTCTTACCTATCTATTTAAAACTACCTATACTCTATCCTCACAACCGTCGCAATATCTTTCATCACATAATATGCGCCATTCGAAGGTATTCGGCTTCTAAACTTGCAAAAAAAAAGGGTCACTAGGATGCAAAAGGAAGTAGCTAACTCTAGGTACGTTACCTATCCCATCATATATAAACATCCTTATTGAATTACCTATCCTCTTCACAAAACAACCGTTCTAATTGAAGCCATCCATATCTTTCTACAAGCACTCCGACAAAACATGAGGCCACAGCATAGCTTGCATTTTGCTTCGACCCTACAAATCCGTCTTTTTAACACTCTACTACATCGCCTGCTGCCCTTTCTTAAATGTAATTGCCTCTTTAGAACATATGTTGTATTCTATGTTTGTCCTAGAGTATTATGAATTTCCTCTATATCTTTGTTAAATTGTATGAGATCTGTGTTCGCTATGCTTCTTTAATAGAAGCGGTTTTCAATTTCAATATAATCGTTTTGCCTTTGATCTTCAATAGAGCGCAAATGAAGATCGCCAATTTTTTCATGTGTTTATTGTTGCATGTAAATTAACCTGACTCTGTATACTTGTATTAAAAGCATTTTAGTCTCTCTTTGTTTGCTTCGTACATTGTATATCACACTATATGTATACATCCTACTTCGAAATCTCATTTATTCATGAATCTACCCTATCACCATTCTAATACGTTTTTGTACCTTAAATTAGCTCTGTTGTATAAGTCCACGTGTACCGTATGAATAAAAAAAGGGCTATTTCTTACACGCGCGCCAATGGTGCGCACCGGCCTCTAGTCCTTCGGTATAAATGAAAGGAGAAAAGCAGCGCAGTTAGATAGGCCACATCACCCTGAATTCCTTCTTCCGTTGGATTCCGTGTGCCCTTCCTTCACAGTTGTTTGACTTCTTCTTGTTTTCGCATGCCTGTGAGTCTACATGCCGCCGCATCCGTTCGATGCCATTCTTCTTTCCTTCTTAGCCGTCCACTCATTTGCTTGCCACGGGTGCGCACTAATTGCTGCCCCAGCCCCACCTGTCCCACTGGTCGCGGCTCCTCTTTTTCCACACTCCATACAGAGCGTACAGGCCCACTAGTGAGAATTATAGTGTAAGCTGCTAGATAGCATGCGTATCTAATGGGATGGCTATGGTTAGTACAAGTTTTAGTTAGAAATTTTTATATTTCTTTCTCCCTTGATTTTTTTCCACTCTCTGTCACTCCTACTTATAGGATAATTAGTGGGTAGTGGGAAAACGTCCGTAAAGTGCACAAATTACATAGACATGTAACTTAGTTACTCTGTTTTCTAATTATTTTCTTCTTCTTTTCCTAAACTTGTATCGATTTCAGCATTCTATAGAGCACAGATCCTGTTTGTGTCATGTTAAATATCTGCTGTGCTTTTTTAATTGTGTAAATTGCATGGGAAAAACCTCTAACCCTTAAGCACAATTTGTCTGAGAAACAAGCTCCAAATCATGAACTTAAGGAAATGGTGGGACTCTTGTAATTGGGGGAGCTACTGGCCTAGTTAGTTTCGACAAACCACATGACTTAATTATCTGTTCAATGAGTGTGTGTATCTAGTATGAACCCTCCTTAAAATAAGACAATCTGAATTTGCAATTTGGAGTCCTCTCATTAGTGTAACTATAACATTCCCATTTTTCGGACAGTGAATAGTAATCCCCGTTGTCATTGGAGTTCAAACCCTATTTCAATTATCGTGTATTTGCAAAACTCTATCCTTCTACCCCATTTCAAACTCTCGGTTTCAAATTCAAATTTGAATTGTCTTTTCAAATTTAAGCCTCTTCTCAAATATGTCTCCCATTTCTCCTTTGGGCTTGGCTCATCTCCTCCGAAGCCCATTTTCCCTCTGGTCCGGCCCATCCCCCTTCTGCCCTTCTTCCACTCGAGCCGCTTGTGTAGGTCACCAAAGCACACCTCGTGCACCTGCTCGCGCCGGGGCGCTCCCGTCTTTCGGTCAACCTCTGTGGGTGCCACCATCGTCAGCAAGCACTAGCGTTCACCTGCTCCTCTGATACCCTTGACTCCGGAGTCCACCGCGTCCTGTCCTATCGCCGTGCATGCGCTTTCGTGTCGGTCGCTGCGCCCTACCCGTCTTGTTGTGTCGCCAAGACGCGCCTTCGCTTACTTTGCTCGCCTTTCGTGTCACCGCGCTGCAAGCTTCGTGCTTCCACCTCGTTGCGTCGCCCGGCTCCTTGCCTGGCTCCTAGGTCTTCATCTTTGTAGCGCCACCATCAAGGCCAGAGCCGCCCATGCCATGACCACCTCGGGACAGTGCGAGCTCCAACGACCCCTTCCCCCTCCTTGTGCGGCTATAAGAGCTCCCGGGCCTCCTTGTGCTCTCCCTACCTTGCCCTGTCGCTTTGCTAAGTGCCACCACAAGAAAAGCGCCCGCATTTGTTTTCGGTCGCTCCGCTCCGCCGCCGTCTAGCCACACTGGCGCCGCCATCGCTGCGCCGACCCCGTCACCAAGTGTCCCTAACGACAAGGAACTTGTCCCCCTAACCAATTTGATTTTAATCCATTAAAGAGCCCGGATTCAGCCTTCTTCTACGCCTCCTGCCACTTTCTTCTTCACCGCCGATCTCCTTCCTCCGGCCACCTCCCGCCCTATTTCTTGGCTAGGTAAGCTCCTTGAGTTCCCCCCCTAGCCAGTGCTGTTAATATTTTAACGGGAGCTCGCCGGATTCCCCCTTTTGGCATTTTGGCCGCCGCCGCCTTTCCCTCGCCGCATTGCTACTCCGGTGATCTTCCAGCCACACCACCACCATCACTAGCTCCGCCTTAGCACAAGCATTCCATTTTTATGCTTGGCCGCTACCGCCGTGGACACCTCCGCTGGCGGCGAGTTAGAGTCGCCAGCACCTGAGAGCCATGAACGTTTAGACCAAACGCGCTGGAATGTTCGGACAAACGCATTGGAACGTTCGGACCAAACGCGTTGGAACATTTGGACCAACACGTTCGGACCGGCCGTAACTACCGTTTGTATCGCTGCCATGTGGGCTCGAGTGAACAGTAATGGCCGGCTTAAAAACCCTAACCACTCTTTGGGCGACAAGTGGGCCCGACTTTGCTATTCAGTGGACCCATGGACCGTGGGCGGTGCACAACGCATGTTGACCAACAGGTCCATGCATCTACCTGTGAACCCGAGGCACTGTTCACTGGGACCCACGTGTTAGTAGGACCATCTCTCTCCCCCTTTTTCTTTTCTCCAATTCAATTCCATTTCAAACTTCGGAAGCTCCGTTCTCCTCCGTTATAACTCCAAATTTAGTGACATCTATTTCTAAATTTGTCTAAATTCAAGACCTTGCTAATGGCACTGGTATTATTTATATTGAAGTTCATTTAATATATTTTTTACTATTTATTTGTTCTCTCAACTTGATCAAGCACAAGACTATCGGGACTCTCTTACCTTCAATCCAAAGTAGTCGATACTTTGATCATTTTGATCTCCAGCTTGATCAAGCACAAAACTATCAAGACTCTCTTACCTTCAATCCAGGTTAGTCAATACTTTGATCATTTTGAGCCAACATTTTATGCAAATTATATTCCCTTAAATTACCAAAATTGCATGCTTTAATTCTTTAATCAAATGTATATTAAATCTTAAGGTAGTTAAAAACCCATTTGATGATTAATTCATTATTATGCTATCCCTTGACAATTGAATCCATTATTCCATGTCACCCTAGTAACTATATGGTAATTACTAGTTATAGGTTGTACTTAAGCGACATACTAGTCTTGCTTAAGTACTAGGGCATTAAAATACCTTAATCATCATCTCTTCAAACATGAAATGGTTTTGGACAGTCATTGGAGGTACATGACTGAAGTAAATGAGGTAATTTGGTTTTACTCCTCAAAACCCTATTAAACTGCTATTACCACATGCGGGCGGATGGTATGATGGTGGGTGTTAACGGAGCACAAGAGTGATTGGTATATGGCATCAACTGCCCGGATGGCTTAAGGACTTAATCTTGGCATGACCTCCCTTGTAAAACATGTGCAACCACAAGTCTGTAAAGTGTAACTTGGCTTAGTAAATTTATTAAACCGTGAAAGTCATCTCGCTGGAGGGGAAATAAGGTAGTGCAAGCTTAGGATACGTTCGGCTTGAATGGGACACTGATGCAAGGTGAAGTTGCTTGTCACTGTGGTATAGTTCAACTACGCTAGTCGCTGAGGTGAACATCCCGCACAACGTATGGACATAACCCCATATGGGTGAGATGACGGAAGGGGTGAGGTGAGTTGAAAAGTTACTGTGATGGTCTCTTAACTACATGACTAAGGAATCATGTGGGGCAACGAGTTGATTATCCCTTGTGGGTACAGTTTACAACCTTTGTAAATTCTAAACTGTTTAAACAACCGTGCCTATGGTCAAAGGCGGATATGGGAACTTACTAGAGTTAGTTCTATTTCAAAAACCTTTTGTGAGTGGGATGAAAATCAGGTCGGGCTCACCTAGCCCTGAGATTGGATTTTTCCTAGGTCATCGAACTCAGTGGTGTTAATAAATGAGGATAGCCTCAATCAAAAGTAAGCATAAGGTGGAGGGAACCTCTGCTGTTATTAAATATTGCATAATTACTCTCTTTAAATAAAATGCAATTTGGTTAAAATGCTAAGTGATAGGAATTGTAATTATGATAATTGAAAATATTGCTTTAAGCAACTAAAAGAACCCGAGCCATCCTTGTTAAGCCCTGTATGTATATTATTGCATCTTGTGTGTTGGCTCGCGAGCACGGAAGTTATACTCACTCTCACTCTTTCCCCCAAACCCTTCAGATCATGCAGACTAGGGAGATTATGCCTACTATGAGGATCCCAAAGCCGATGGACAAGGCAATAGTGAAGAGTAGTCTAATTCACTACAACAAAACTATCACGTAAAGTCACTTTGGTTTTGACGCTTTTATATCCATCTCTACGTCGAGAAACACTTTATATGTAAAGACGTTTCTCAAGACGGTTTATATGATGCCACAAAAAATCTTACCGTAGGCATCTCTCCACCTCCCCATGGCTCTGTCTCTCCACTCCCCACTTCTTCAACCTCCCAGAAATCAATCTGCTTCTTTGGTCTTTGTCGCCCTCGCGCTCCGTCTGCGCCCTCCCTCCACGCCCGATGACCGCTCCTCCCTCCGCGCCCTTCCTCCACTCCCGGCACCGTGCCCTCCGTCCGCACCCTCCCTCCATGCCCGACGGTCGCTCCTCCCTTCGTGCCCTTCCTCCACTCCTAGCAGTGCCTCGCCTCCCGCCTGGCCACCCCTCCATCCGTGCCCTTCCTCCATGCTCGCGCCCGCCTCCTGCCTCCCTCTGCCCACACCCTCTGCGGCTCCACGGCCCTTGCAGTCGCGACCTCTGCCACCACTGCCGGCGCCCTCCCTCCGGCCCGGCGCCTCCTCCTCCGCCCTTCCTCCACGCTTGGCACCACGCCTCCCTCCACATCCGTGGCCGTTCCTCCTCTGCGCCCTTCCTTCACGCTCGGCGTCACGCCTCGCCTCCCGGCGGCCACCCTCCCTCCGCAGCCACGGCCCTCGAGTCACGACTCGCCGCCATCCTTGCCGCTGCCTTGCTCTCCGTCCATGCCCTCCCTCCACGCCCAGCGGCCGTCCCTCCCTCCGTGGCTCTAAAGGTATAATTTGGATTATACGTTCTTGCCATTTCTTGAGGCAATGTCTTGATGCTATTGATGCTTCTTGAGGTATTATCCTTTGATCTTGTTTGCATTATTTATTCCGTGTATCTTAGGGTAGAATGGTTCGTGTTGTCATTGGAAATGATAGAAGCCAAATTAGAACCGAGCAAAAGGTGTGCAAATTTCTGGCCATTAGTTGTTCATGCGCACTCTAGATTCTACTTCGGTTTCATTCACAATTTTGCTATTTGAGTTCCTGTGGTTTCTTTTCATTCACAGGACTGAACAGGAGAAGGGCAGAACAGTTGTAAGGGAATTTTTTAAATTTATTGAACCACTCATTGGTCCTGTGATGCTTTCTTGGGTTCATGGGTTGCTGATGTGCTAATAACTTCTCGTAGAGCTCCAAGATGCCTGAAGTGAGGAATGTCAGCAGGACGGCGCTCATCGACCTCTCTGGTGGTGGGTTCTTCATCAGAAGGGTGACAGCGTAAGGAACTATGGATCCTTAGCTTATAGAGTTTAGCCGAGCAATTGACTAGGGTTCAAATTCATTTTTATTGCATTCAAGGTGGTGCTAGGCTCTGAATTTGGTCGGTTTGGAGTTGATTGGAACGATCTTCAAAGTGCTGTGATATTGCCTTCTTCTCCTTACTTTTAGATTTTCATTGTCATGTTAATTTAATTTAGGCACCAAAGTTCGTGTGTATACCCAAGTTGGCAAGAGTAATCAAGGAAATTTTGCACTACATGTTGTAGTGAAGTCACTGGATCTATATAAAGAATATGCTTCCAACTTAGTCTTTCTTCTAAGATGTATTTCCAAAACATGAGGCAAAATTAAATGGGAAAAGAAGATTTGTTGAATAATTTGACATGTCAGCGGGTGGTGCTTGTTGGATCAGAATCACTAATGATGATTTTTTTAATCGATTATTTTGCCACTCCTTACCCACTACCTAAGTTGGATATGATTGCTATTCACGATTTTTTTTCTTTGGAGCCATGGAGAACTATGGATTGGTCACTTATCGGAGACGACTTTGCTTTATGATGAGCTATTATCATTAGCATCCAACAAACAACATGTTATGGTTACATTTATTTTTATCAAATTCATTTGTTTCATTGACTACCTAAGAGTCAGTGTGTCACACTTGAATGCTTCTCATAATTATAGCCAAGTAAATCTTTTTCTTCTTATAAATGTGTTTTAGTTTTCTAATATTTCATCAACTTCTTGTGTAATTATGAATCTCTGAAACATACAAGCTTATTGAAGAATACACCAAACTTGAAATGTTGACAATTTCATTGAGAATAAATTGAGGAGGCACATAAATGAACTCTGCTGACCTTATAAAGCTAATATTTGCTAATCAACCATTCACATTTGTTTTTTTGCTCTTTATTTCTTAGTTGGCGGTGGCATCTGGTTAAATTTAGAAAACATTTCTTTCTTCTGGAAGATTGAAGTGCAGTATGATAACATTCCATTTGCTTACTTCTTTGTTTCATCTGTTGTATTGTTTGATCTTAGCATAGGAAGGTCATCATTTTATGAACCTTTGTTTATCTAATTTTGTGCTTTTGATTTCACCTTCGTAAGATAGTCACAAACACAGAGGATGAAGCCCATTTCTATGTGAAGCATTATACAGTAAACATTTGTGGGCTCGCAAAGATATTTCATTTAAAATTATAGTCGCTAACATGTGGGTGCATGCTAGCAACTATTTCTTAATTTGTTTAATGTTTTTCACTTTTACGCTATAATTAGTGGAAAAGGTTATGTCAAGTGGGAAATTTGCAAGTGCCCTTATTTTAATATTGAAAGCATCCGAACCAAAAAATTCACATGCTTACAAACTGTGTTGGTAACTTGAAGATCACATCGAGAACTCGATTTCTATGTCAATTGTTAACTTTTCTTCCTAGATGCACAAGATTGGATTACGTAGTCAAAATTTACATATGATGGTTTTATCAAGACTCTAATCCTTTGGGAAAGGTGTTGCACATGCCATCAAAGCGGTATGCTACCGATAGCTTCTTGTCACTTATGACATGTCCAGTTTTTCTTTACGGGGATTATGATATATCCGGTTACCTGAAAGCATTCATGATAAATAAATTGATGATTATGCACCAATTATTTTGTGAAACCCTGTTTTTGTGAAGAATCTTGTAATGTTAATCATTGTTTACTTACTGTCCATGGAAGCTATTAAGAAAAGTTGAACTTATTATTATATTTTAGCACATGTGTTAATTTTTGTGGTTTCCACATTGAAGCGATGAAGAGAAGGGTAGTGAACCTTACAACGATACACTTGTCGCTTCTCTCGATTAGCCATAGCAAAAGTTTACATTGGATCTGGCCGAGGACTTTTGGAAAGAATCTCAGAGATACAACCGAAGTATATACATGCTTTTAAAGCTTTGCTTTACAGTTCTTGAAATTATGGTAAATGCATTGACTATGGAAAGAGTTTTTTCGATTTGGGTTTCTATCCCTACCTTCCGGTATCTTGATTTCATTTCGGTCATTTATGCCAAAACTCTTGATCTCTTCTTTGTATGGTCTCATCATAATCTTTGTCTTTTCCCTGTCCACTATCCTTAATACTTGATTCTCTCGTGTCATATCCACAATAATATTTTTTTCTTTAGTTGCCAGGGGCACTTTACTTTATCAAAAATATGTTGAAGTTTATTTGTTGGTAATAGGAAGTACAAACTAAATCCCTCTTATTATTTTTGTAGAATGAACGAGAAAGAGCTATCGCATACTAGCTAAAATAAAACATCTGAATGTGAAGCCAAATATCAGGACTTATTAGCTTCTGTTTTCACTATTTAGCAACATCAATGTTCCTTATGAAGAAGGAAATGTGCTCTCAAATGTTGATGTTTCCAAAAGGATAAGCATAATCGAGACAGACATGTTAAACAATGAAATCCAACACAGTTTTGTGTCTATGAAGAATTTGGTATGTTTACTTCCCATCTACTATATATATCTTCCTCTTGTTTTTGTGTGCAGTTTAGAACAAACAAAAAGTATCACTTGTATTATTCTTGCAAGTTTAAAAATCACATGCAGCTCTATGTAGAATTCTCAATAGTTGACTTCTGTGGTAATGACGATTTAATATGCTATGGCTACATGACCTTTGTTATGGTGTCAGGTCTGCATATTTTGTTGTTTTCCCCGCTTTCCTTTTCCTTTTATTTAAAAGAAAAGTGGTCTATCAAGAGAGTTGGCACTTAAGTACTTAAGACTAATAAGGATTAAGGAGTAAGGATGCAATATGTAAGTGTCATGTTTTTCTTACTATATTTTATGTTGAAGCATTTCTCGTAAAATTTCATGTCAATGAAGCATTTGTGTTTTTTTTATGTCTTGGTATGGGTAGAAATTAGTATTAGTTTTAATATGTTAGCTTATTAGAATTTAGCCCGAAGCGTGATTAAATTCTAGATCCACCACTGTGGCAAGTGATAACTTCTTCTAACACAAAACAACCTGGTATGTTATATTCTTCTAATTTCATAAAAAAAAACCTGTCATCTTACACTTTTCTAACGAGGATATTTTTTTTCAATTGGCTTTGCAGGATAATTAAGGACTACAAAGAGAATGCAATGGAGATGGAGGAGCTAATGTATTAGTTTCTCCCTAGACAAAGTTTATGGATAGATTCCAACTATTTAGAGAAAAAAATTGTGTCAATCCATAGGATCTTTTCCTGATGTATCAGCACCTTTTTTTATATGGATGTTTGATTCAGTTGTGAACTCCACTTGCTATAAATTCAAATATTTATTGCTGCTATAAAGTGCATGCATGCTCTACAGTTTTCTTAGTTTGCTGATTATGAGAATATGATGCTTCCATGTGACGACATGTGCTCAAGCTGTTTTCTATTTTTTTGGATGAGGTGGAATAATGTCTTCATATGACGATATATGTTTTCGTTTATAGAAAAATACACGAATGAAATTGAAACAATCCAATTAAATTCGAAATAAAAAAGTTTATAGTAAGATGTCCAAAAAGACGCTTTTGCGTACCTAGAGACGTATATAACGTCTCTACAGAATGTATATAAATTGTGTGCACATGAATTGAATACATTTGTAAAAGCATCTCTATGTTTGTTAGCATGCAAATTGGACGTGTCTATATCACTAAAGATGTTATGTATCTACTAAAACGTCTCTATATGCATAAACATGAATTTTAACGTCTCTATAAAGCGTTTTATATCATGTACACATGTTTGACAAGCATCTCTATGGTTCTTGACATGGTCTGTGGGGAGACGCTCCAAGGACGCTTTATAAAAACGGCTCTACGATCCTCTAGAGATGAAATAACACGTCTCTAGCCTATAGATTGGACGTCTCTTCATGGGTGTTGTGTTGTAGTGGTTCTGTTAGTCTAGGTCTCGTCTCAGTCTAGCTGGCTCGCTTGGTACTTGCATACAAACAATATATCCAAATCCTTGGTTAATATCAGTTGTACACAGGCTACCACAGTCGCTTGCATATGGAGAGATGAGCTCTACTCTTTTGTTTTCGCTACTTTTGTAATGTAATCAATTTGGTATGTTCGGCTCTTATTGTAATACTTGACCAAACGCGGTCTATGTCACCAATGTTTGTAATATATGAAATGTCTTAGTTCACGCCTTGTATGAAATGATTCAGCAATATGCCTGTGAGTGCTATCTACTAATCTAAGGAATAGCACATTATTTTCACAGAGGATTTGGATTTACGAAATCTGGGTCCGATAGTAACTAAATCAACACAATGGGACAACTAAAGTTGCTAGCTTCTCTCTCACTCTCTTTTTGGCGAAAAGGTTGCTAGCTTTTCATGATTTTGGATTGCACCGTTTTCGTTTTGTCGTAGCAAAAAGATTGACAGTGGGTACAAAGTATCCTTTTATCTTAGGAGACGACCAAATGGAGAGGAGCCAAAACCGATGGTTGTATGAGCCTTGTATTATGAATGTATTGAACGAGTGAATGAGGGAAGCCCTCCCCCCTACATGCCCTTGGGGCTCTATATATATAGGTCAAGAAGGGACATTTCCCTTCTTGCCCTCACAATGCATTGAGAGAGATGGGGGCATTTAGGTACACTTGTCTAAATACACCACATGGACTTGGTTTATACACATGTACAATATCCCCGATGGCACACCAGTATTCCTGATGATCCTAGGGGCGGGGCACCTGGTGCCTAACTACCGACAACTCCCTCGTTGGTGTGGGGCGAGGTCGTGAGGACAGGTCTCATGATCCCGAGGGGCGAGCGAATGCAATTCTTTTGCTCTTGGCCCCTCAAGAGTCAGGATACTCGGGAAAAATCGGCATGGGACTGCCCCGCCGAGGATGGAGCCCATGTTGATGAAGTCGACGCGGTGCCGCCACGCCCAGGCATGGCCTATGAGGTGGGCGGCACGTCGAAGTGAAGTCGTCACTATACCTTGTTGTGTTTGATTTTTGTCGGTGTGACCGTTCGCGCTGGTCCTATTGGGGGGACACCGAGGCCGGAGGTGAAGTCAGCCCGAGGGGTGGCCAAAGGGGCTCGGGAGGTGGCGTCACCGAGGGGCCGCGTGGGGTGGTGGAGACGTCGAGGGGGCTTCGGAGCGGCCCGAGGGGCGGCCGAAGGGGCTCCGGAGGTGGTAGCGCCGAGGTGCCACACAGGGTGGCGGAGACGTCGAGGCCAAAGTCGGAGCCAGCGAAGAGGACCGAGGAGGTCCTGTGGCCGGGGCTATTGGTGGCGAGGAGGCCTCATGTTGATGCGAGGCTTAGGTGGCGCGCCGATGTGGCCGCTCCAGAGGGTGGCGACGCCGAAGGGTGGTGGCGCGTGGGGAGTCAAAGCCGACTGAAGGCTAGCCCAAAGGGGTGCGCGTGAGGGGGGTGCGCCTGAGGTGGGGCACTCCGGAGGACCCAGGCAGGCGATGTCAAGAGGGTCAAGTCGAGGGGGGGCTCGGGCGCCGAGGCGGGAGGCGAGCTAGTCCAGAGAGGCGCGCACGAGGAGAGCTCTGCGGGAATGCTTAGCTTGATGGGGATGGAATGGCATGCGAAGGGGTGTTGATTCCTTCGATACCAACCGAAGGGGTTTGCCAGGGTGGCCCTGGTGGGCTTCGGCCGAAGGTAGCGGGCCTCGGTGGCCTAGCGAAGGTGAGCTTCAGCTGAGGCTTTTTCGCAGGCCGCGCGAGGTGGGGATTCGGTTAAAGGTGTAGAGGTGTCTTCAGCTCCTCTCATGCGTAGCTTTTTGTTCGATCCGCGCAGACGGCGTCTATTGTCGTAGCAAAAAAGACTAGACAGTGGGTACAGAGTACCCTTTTGTCTTGGGAGAGGAGCCAAAACCGATGGTTGTATGAGCCTTGTATTATGAATGTGCCGAATGAATGAGCCCCCCCAAAAAAAAAGCCCTTGAGGCTCTATATAGAGGTCAAGAAAGGACATTTCCCTTCTTGCCCTCATAATGTATTGAAAGAAAGGAGCATTTAGGTACACTTGTCTAAATACAACACATAGACTTGGTTTTATACATATGTACAATATTCCCGACAGCACATCAGTATTCCTGACGATCGTAGAAGGCAGAACACCTCTTGGTGCATTACTACGACACGTATGTTGTCTGACAGTTTATATAAAGAATTAGCGGTCCCCTTTTTCAGAGTTTTCGCCTAATGCATTTCCCTCATAGTCCATACGTTGGAGTGTTGGACTAGTATATCAATCATCATGTCTCTCTTTTCCACGTTGAAGTAGCCAATGGTTATCTTGTTCTGATATGAAGGACGGAAGTTGCAGGCTTGGTGCAAGAGATACGTACATGACATGGCATAGTGAATTTTTTTTATTTAACCTTTTTTTAATAATATTTTAAAGTTAATCTATCGCGAACTTTATTTTCAAATCTGACCCTTTTGGTCACACCACCTCCCGTAGCGTAACCAAATAGAACTGTCACGCCACCAGTGACGGCATAGCCAAGGGTGCCACGCAAGCCCTCGGTCGCGCGCCGCGCTAACGTGGAGGGCTTGCGTGACACCTGTCACGTCTTTTTGTTTGGCGTGTGAGCCCGATTGTCACGCCTTCTTTCTTGGCGTGATAGCCAGAATTGTCACGCCATTTATCACGGCGTGACAGGGCTATTCCGGTTTGTTTGGATTCTATTTGGATTTATAGATTTGTAGCCAACAAGTACTTCGCTTTGAAATATCAAAACAATTGAAAATACAGTGATACATAACGCCATGTACATATAACATTTAACAATTCACAACTTAAAAACAGAGACCTCTCTACGTAACCAAATATAACACCATCCTTTTTAGCTAAGAGTAAATAGATATATGGACCTGTAATCTTTTTGTGCTTTGAAAATCTTAGACACTTTACAATATTTTTAGGACGTGTTCTAGAAGTGATACATAATGCATTACGAAAAAAATGAGTAATATGTGGATTGTGTGGTACAACATGAGGCATAATTATACACATATGCTAGAGCGATACACCGATGAAAGGTGCGTAGACATCCTAGTAGAATGATAGGTAGTAGCGTAGACATCCTCTTTGGAATTTTAGGTTTGTGGTCGAGACCAAACCGTAAACTTTGGAACTTCGTTTTTGTCATGTTGTTGGATGCCTTACTACGCCAAGAATTGAAAGCGAAAAGACGGCGAGATTTAAAGTTGCAATTAAAATAGACTTCATAACAAAGCTTGGAATAACATGGCGCATGAGGGTTTGGTTACATGCATAAGAAACAACATCATGCGATGCAATAAACGAAGTTCTCCTACGATACATATCGTCTTTTTGAATGGAAATAAATTAGACATTAGGGAACTAATGCGGAAAGGTGCCTCGTACTACCCACATAGAGTGTTCTCGGTGGCGCCTCGGACATAGTGGTTGTCGTTGTAATTATGCACTTTATATGCGACTAGGGTTGTAGCGGCATGTGGGATCATAGGAACTTTCTATGTTCACGACCTCCTCGTTGCCCTCTCGTCTTTGCATCTCATTGGCGAGAGATCATCATTTTGCTCCTTGAGATCTTCAATTTGCGCCTCAAAATTAAAGATTCGGTTCCACAATATATTCACGTGCATCGCAACATGTCATTCATGGGGAGGATCAATCCAGCGGGTAAAGTTGCATTTAAGCCATCTGCACGTAAGGGGCGGTTAGTATGGAGGATGTATTAGCAATAAGTAACATGAACAAAACTATTTACCCCGAGTATGGGCATCGGAAGAAATGCCGCCCGCCATCGAAAAGGGTCGTCTATGACACCTGCGATAGCATCCTCCCGTGTCGCATTTCGCCACTTAGGTTGGGCACGCTTGTTCGACACCAACCGATAGTTAGGGCGAAGTCCTCCTCCTTTCGGCGAAGGTCTTGCTTGGCGACCCAGTTGGATCGATCCTCGAGGCGTCGCCATGGTATGTTAGTGTATGACGGAGAAGGTTCTTCTTTCTGATTTGAAGGATCGAGTGATCCTTCCGGAGCGTAAGTGCACATTTTATAACCCGCGAGGAGGCCAAGACTGACGAGGGTAATGTGTTAGGTTGTAGATGACAAGACTGGTCGGGCATGCGCTTCTGGCGCAGAGATAAGACCAAAGCAGGGCAGCTTTTGCGATGACAACACCAAAAGAGACGACCTTATGCGATGACAAGACCGGACGAGGTAGCTTTTGCGCAGTGACAAGACTACACGGTGTAGCATTGCAATGACAAGGCCAAAGGAGACAGCCTTGTGTAGTGACAAGACAAGATGGGACAGCTTTGCGCAGTGACAACTCTGATCGCCTCACCAGCTTTTCAGAACGAAAAGACATTACTCTGCAAGGAAAGACATAGAGTGTTATCACGTCGATCTAAAAACCTGGCGAGGGTCAGGGTTGTCCAGTCGATCTGTAATGAGTTGTAAGTAGAAAGGTAAGTGATATTCGTTCAGAGAAATGATGATTGATAAGCCTTCCATCGTAGTGTTGTTGCTTCTATAATTTTTGTATAATTTTATTCGTTCAGAGAAACGATGATTGATAAGCATATCAGACCAGGTATAACCTTGAGGATGTCGTCCAAGCAAACTTGCAAGGGGCTGAGAACGCTTGTTGTGATTATGAAGATGCCCTAAAACATGGAGAATTCGATGTCGGTGCAAATGGTTCTTCCTGGGATTCCACTAGAAGATGCATACTTACAATATAGGCTTGCTTTTATGGCTTAGCAGAGACACGGAACCAGAACTACATTAGATTCCGCGGACAGAAGCACGTTACGTATAGTCACATGGCATGATGGTTCGGCTAATTGCTTTAGTCATCCTCGCTACTACTACGGTACACTGCGACACAAGCATCCGGACCATGTAAGTATATATGCCTTGACGGGGGACTACTACGGAATGACCTGTCGTACAATTTGACAAAGAGTGTCCTATTTAACAACGTCGGCCGGTCTCGGTCGAAGGAGCCTTCCCTCCCCTTGTCGCCATACTCTCCACGTCAGGCTAGTGTGACGAAGTCGTCCATGTCTGCGATTCTATGATGTAAGTGCATCATATAGTGAATATCGAAGAAGGATGTAAATTCTTCATAACTCACGTCGTCGTCTGATTCGCCGGACGACGGATCTGTTGTGGCGGCGGGCTCGACCCGTGAGCCTTTCCCTTGCCTTTGTCGCGGGACTATCCACGTCGGGCTAGTATGTCGAAGTCGTCCATGTCCTGTGATTCCATGATGTAAGTGCACCGTATAGTGAAAATCGTAAGAAGGATGTAAATTCTTCATAACTCACGTCGTCGATACGGATTACGTCCGGGTGACCGATATCTGTTGTGGCCCAGGCTCACCGCATGAGCCTTTTCCTTGCCCTTGTCGTGAGTCTTGGGCTCCTTCGTGCCTCCTCAGCGAGGTCCGATCGTAAGGTTTCCACGACGAAGTTCTCGATGCACCGAGTAGTTCAAAGATGTACCTGGCGGATGAATGCCTGTCGTACATCTCCGGCCGTCGATCCACTAGAAGAAGTGGCAGCGCATCTCGGGCTGCCATTACGTGGGGATGAAGTTAAAAAGATCCAAAACCTACACTACCTGAGTCTCTCGTGCTCAGTCACGCTCGAGATCCCGTTCTCGAGACCGCACAAACCACGTGTTTGGGACCGCTCAGAGCTTGCATCTAAGTGCGACCTACATTACCCTGGATCCACGTGCCCAGGTACGCTCGAGATCCCGTTCTCGAGACCGCCCAAACCACGTGTTTGGGACCGCTCAGGGCTCATTCCTGAGTACGTCCAAGACTTCGCTCCTGGGTACGCCAGAGCTACACGCTTGGAGTGCCACAAACCACTCCGATTAAACTTTAAAGTTTGCGAGGGATTAATTTTAAAATATTAATAAAAAAAGATTAAATAATAATAAAAATTCTGGCATAGTCTGATTAAACTTCCACGGACCAGAAACCCATTTACCCGGTTTGGTGCCAGTTTAGTCGCCAAGCACAATGAGTTGATCTGGCCGATGGGCGGAAATGGTCTCCATGAGTTCGTCGTTACCAACCACACGCAAAGAAGTTTGGCTATAAAAATATAGGACTATTGTTTTCAGAAAAGCAAAATAATAATTTTATGCATCACATGGATGATGCATTGGTGTACCTCACGCAAAAAGTTTGGCTATAAAAATATAGGACTATTGTTTTCAGAAAGGCAAAATAACAATTTTATGCATCACATGGATGGTGCATTGTTGTACCTGCCCTCCTTCGAACCAGCTTATTAATATTTCTTCGTTCCAAAAGGGAGTAACGTGGAATCTTCATGATTCAACTGTGTGCTTGTGATGCTCTCCTGAACGATGGAGGATCAATGATTGTATATCAGAACTTTGCACGCAAAACATGGTGCTTTCTCAACTGCATAATATTGGGAAAGTAAACAATTTGCACCACTTGATCTGTATTTTTCAGTATGCAGTGCTTGATCTGAAAGCGCCTTGCTTTCCTTGGAAGTTCTACCCAGAATCAGATGCGGCAACTTGACCATTTTTGGACGTTTTATTAACTCTTTGGATATTTGAGCCCATTTTCTCCAACTCGGCAAAAGCATAATCGCAAAAATCAAGCTGCAGCCAAATTAAAGAACGCCACAGCTTCTGAACACCTGGTCAGTTGGTCTGCGCTTCACGCCATGAATAATGAAACGAACCGAGTATAAAAAAAGTCTAAGTCACAGCCATGAGCTCACGTTTTTCAACTTTGAACTTTGAAATAATTCGAATAAAAAACTCAAACTATCTAAATCGTTCACTTTACCTTCTCGACCCATATGAGAGTGGTTTTGTCCGACGTGGCACCGACATATCAATAGTTTTTGTTATGAATAGTGCTTGTATTCAATATGAGACCAATGGTAGATATATATCACAAAATACAATTGGTGAATATGCACATAACCCTCATAACAATGGGGAATAACACACTTAGACATATATCTCTAACACCCCCTCAAACTCATGGTGGATCAACAACATTGAGTTTGGAGATGTAAAGCCATCTTGTGCTCGAGTCCGGGCCTTCGTGAAGAAATCCGCTATCTGAAGCTCGGAAGGCACATCTTGAAGAGCAATCACTGATCATGCACACAAGATCGCATGAAGGAAGCATCAACACCAATATGCTTGGTGAGCTCATGCTTCACGGGATCACGAACATCTTGATAGCACATGTCTTTGTCTAACAAGAGAGAGTCGATTGTAGTGTGAAACACCAAAATCCTCAAGTAACCACCGTAGCCAAGTAATCTTCTTTGTCAAGAGAGCCATAGCTCATAACTCACCCTCTGCGCTCGAGCAGGACACTGCGCGTCTGTTTCTTTGTCTTCGGGCAATGAGAGAACCACAAAAAAACCGATGTGAGATATAGACCGGCGATCGGAGGATCGTGGCCTAAAGTAGCATCCGAATAAACTGAAAGCGTAAGCAGTGGAGCGTGGAAAGAAGAGGCGGCGAGAGATAGTCCATGAAGGTATCGCGAGAACTTCGAAGAAGGTGGGTGTAGTGGACTGAGTGGGAGCGGCCAGCCGACTCGAATGTGAAGCTGGATAAGTGAGTCCCATGAAGGTATCGCTGAGAACTTCGAAGAAGGTGGTCGTAGTGGACCTAAGTGGGAGCGAAACGAATGACTCGAGAATGTGAGCTGGATAAGTGATATCAGGACGATAATGACAAGGTAGACAAGACTCCCAACAAGATGGCGATAGCGAGTCGGATCGAAAGAGGCTCGCCATCGAGGGTCGGAGGTGAACATTGAGCTCCATAGGAGTCTCAACGATCTGTTGTCGATGAGAGAGGCGTGATCAAGAAGATCTGGATATACTTCTCTTGGGACATAAAGAAACCATCTGAGGTGGAAGTAACCTCAATCCCAAGGAAATAACGAAGAGGACCAAGATCGACATAAGGGCGCTCACTAAGGCGAGCCTTGACAAAGGCAATGTACTCAGAATCATCTCCTGTAATGATCATATCATCAACATCTGAGAAGAAGAAGAGTCCGACCATGAGGCGAAGTGTGGACAAAGAGAGCGGGATCATGATCATTATTTGAAAAGCAAAGCAAGAAGTGACCACTGAGAGAAGCGCTCAAACCAAGCACGAGAGGCTTGCTTAAGGCCATAGAGAGCGGCGAAGGCGGCAGACCATGCCCTCGAGGAGCAGAATACCCGGTGGCGGATGCATGTAGACCTCCTCACGCAACTCGCCATTAAGAAAGGCATTCTTGACATCAAGTGAGAAATAGACCGATGGCGAGCGAGCGCCACCGAAAGAAGAGTCGAGACGGTGGTCATGTGGGCCACAGAGCAAAAGTCTCGTCGTAGTCACAACCATGCTCTGCTGGAAATACGAGCAACAAGACGCGCCTTATAGCGCTCAAGAGAGCCATCGAGGCGAGTCTTAATCTTATAGACCCACTTACACGTGATAGGGCGAGAGTGAGATGGAAAAGGAACAAGATCCCAAGTACCGGTACGCTCGAGGGCAGCAATCTCCTCGGCCATGGCATGTTGCCACTCAGGGTGAGTAACAACATCCTGGTAGGAGACAGGCTCACAAGTAGCTGCGCCAGCAAAGGCAAAACGGGCAGGGGGCCGAATCGACTGGCGATCGCGGAGAGCGTAGCGAGGAGAAGATGACCCATCGGGGAAGATGGAGCATCGAAGAAGATGGAACATCGAAGAAGATGGCTCATCTGGAAGATCCTCAATCTGAGGTCGGCGAGTGTAGTGGGGAGCTTGAGGAGCCGCGAGAGAGGCAAGCGGTAGCGCATAGCGGCGGAGAGGCCACAGGAGGAATATGTCGAGACTCGATGGGGCCGAGGTGGGCGAGGGCAAAACAGATATAGGTGTATCTGGAAAGGTCAAAAGGACGAAGACTCCGAGAGGAGGCGAAGGAGAGGCGGGGCGTGGGTAGAAGAGCGAGACTCGTCGAAAGTCACATCGAGAAATCCGCATCTGTCGACCAGCAGGATCCAAAGGCAAATAGCCCCTTGTGCTCGCATCTTTGTATCCCGAAAGACACACTCAACGGTGAGCGGTCGGTTTAGTGCGTTCTCGGCGAGAAGAACATAGCAAACGCAGCCAAATAGGCGAAGGCGAGTAGTCGGAAGAAGACCACCGAGGCGCTCAACAAGGATCGCACCTTGAAGAAGCGAAGAGGCTAGATGTTGGCGAGATAGGTGGCGGTGGACCTGACCTCGGCCCAAAAGTGAGGTGGAGTAGAGGCGGCAATCATCGATTACGCAGCCGTCTCAAGGAGGTGACGATGCTTGCGCTCAGCGACACCATTCTCGAGCATGAGCACCGGACAAGAGAAGCGGCGAGTGCCACCTTTCGACAAAGGAAGGCTGCGAGTAATGAGAGAGGTACTACGCCGGTGAGTCGACACGAAATACACGAATAGGAATGGAGAATTGTGTGTGAACCATAGTGGCAAATTATTTATAGATAGACAAGGCCTCACTACGAGAAGACATGCAATATATCCAAGTGTGGCGAGAGAAATCATCTATAAATATGATATAATATCGATGACCCCTTCGAAGCGAAGGAATGCCGGACCCCAAACATCTGAATGAACAAGATCAAGGACACTAAGACACGGACTCACTATGAGGATAAGGAAGTTGAATCTGTTTGCCTAACTTATGTACGACAATCTAAAGACACGTCTCTGAGGCAGACCACGAAGACCCACGACGAACTAAGGATGACAGGCGAGATCCACACGAGATGGCCAAGACGGTGATGCCATTCTTTGAAAAAATTTGGTAGAGCGAGTGGCGAAGTAGAAGAGCTGGCGGCGACGGGAAGCGGAAGGAAGGTGAAGCGATCAAGCTCTCAGAGACACTATGAGTCAAGGTCGAGGGCGAACCAACGAGAACTCCGTGTGGCGGTCTGAACACAACAAGAGTCGAGTCGAAAATGACCCGATAATCAAGGTCGATGTCGCCCCTTGTGAAGAAGTTGCATGGTAAAGGCGAGGAACATGAGCAACGAAGGAACATGAAAGGATGAGTTGCTAAGAGATCCTCGACCCGAGGCGAAAGAGATGTACCATCGCGGTAAGAATCTTGGCAGGAGAATCAAGAGGTGTAATGAAAGGCAGTGGAAGGATCGAAGTCATGTGAAAAGATGCTCGAATCAAGAATCCACGGAAGTGCGTGTGTAGAGGTGGTTTCGGTGCGAAGAGTGAGTAGCGAGAACTGCAGAACACATCGAGGGAGAACACAAGCGGCAAGCGGCGTCGAAGTCTGGCTATCTCTGCTCGATGAGAGAAACTCTGAAGAAGTCGATCTGAGGCGTCGATGTAGAAAGCGAGAACTCGCCGAGAGAGAACACGAAGCGGCAAGCGAGCGTCGAGTCTCGCTATCTCCTACCGATGAAAAAAGCTGGCTGAAGGAGTCGATCGAGATGTCGATGTAGAAGCACCGGTGCGGTGCTAGTAGACGGCGTGATAGATGCCGCCGCTTATATGCACCGGGACTCAATGTAACCAACCTTGTCGCGATAGGAAGCAGTGAGGGCGGCCTTTGCCATATAGAAGCGGCCACCACCTTGTGGCCACATTGGAGGAAGCGATGTCTTGAAGCGTGGAAGCGGTCGGGGTAGTAGGTGGATGGCGGCGAGCACGGAGGAGAGTGGCATCGAGACCGGCACCATAAGCTTTGTTCGAGAATGGGATCGCGGTGATGGAGCAAGCCATTGGTGGCTATTGAATGGCGTGGCGACCAAACAATGAAGTCTAACACGGTATTTGGGCCATGGCCAGTTAAACTACGTTTTCTTCTCTCCTCCTTTTTCTCTCTCTTTTTTGATTTCCTTTTCTTACGGGCTACCAACTAAAAAACACTTCACCACCGTGCAAACACTAAGACACACGGAGGCCGAACTAGGGTTCCCCTGCTCTTGTGATGGCGGCGGCGGTAAAACTTTGGCGGCAATTAACAGCGATGGTGGCGAGAACTGGCCCAGCAGCAATGACGCGGCGAGCAGCAGCAGCTGGCGATGAAAGCGAATCGGCGGAGAGCAGGCGGCTGGATGGAGAGCACCAGGTGGTGGGAGGCCGCCCAGCGAGGCGCTTCGGCGATCTCGGCGGAGGCGTGAGCGCTGCGGATGGAGAGCACCGGAGCCGGGGAGGCGCGAAGATCAAGCGGGAGAGAGTCGGCGTCGTCGTCGGGTCGATGGCGGCGGCGTCGGGCCCGATCGACACGGCAGCGGCGCGGAGCTCGATCGACTTTAGGCACCGTGGCGGCCGAGGAGCGGCGTGGCGATCTTGAGAGGACAAGGTGGTGGAGGCGGCGCTAGGCAAAGCAGCGCCGAGTCCGGTCGGACGTCAGCGAAGTCGAGGCGTGGCGGCTCGACAAACCTAGATGCGCTCGATACCATGTTATGAATAAGCGCTTGTATTCAATATGAAGCCAATGGGCGATATATATACACAAAATACGGTGGCGAATATGCACATAACCCCTCATAACAATGGGGAATAACACACTTAGACATATATCTCTAATGGTTTTGATATATAAGCTCGTTTTTCAATGACATGGCAGCCACTCAAACAAACTAAGCAAATAATATGAAAAATAATATTTATGGACCTATATGTCATCCTCTCATCTCTTTTCTTCTTCGTCCCCTTCTCACCCATCTCTCTCTCTTCCCTCTCCAAACCCTACTCTCCAGATCTGGCCCAGCACCGCATGATCCAGGCCAAACCTCACCGACCTGGCATCTTGCCACCAGCTACCCCCCCTCTCCCTCTCTGCCTAGGACGCATGAGCTCGCTAGATGCACCTCTCTCGATCCCTCTCCCCCCGCATCGTATGTACAACAAGCCACCACCACATCATCCAAGAAGACAACATAACATAGAGGGAGAGATGGCCAAAAAGTGCAAGTTCTTGCAGATTGAGCAGGTGGTGGCCAACAAAGTAAGTGGGAGAATTAATTGAGGGGTTTTGCTCCGCATATGCTGGCGAGTTTCCAGGTTGACGGACCCGGATTTCGCAAATCCAAATCCTCTGTGAAAACACTGTGCTATTCTCTGGATCAGTAGATAGCATTCACAAACACATTGCTGAATCATTTCATACATGGCGTGAACTAAACCATTCAATATATTACAAACATCAGAGTGATATAGACCGCGTCGGGTCGAGTTTTACAATGCGGGCCGAACAGACCAAATTGATTACATTACATAAAAGTGGAAGCAAAAGGGGTAGAGCACATCTCTCCATAGCCTAGCGACTATGGTAGCCCGTGTATGACCGATATTAACCAAGGACTTGGAAAATATAGGTTGTAAGTAAGCACCGACTGAGTCAGTTAGACTGAGGCGAGATCTAGACTAAAGGAACTAACTATTTCTCATCATTTCCTTATCCATCGTCTTCGGGATCCTCGTAGTAGGCGTAATCTCCATGATCCACATGGTCTGAAGGTTTTGGGGGAAAGAGCGAGAATGAGCACAACTTCTGTGCTCATGAGCCAACACACAAGATGCAATAATATACATCCAAGGCTTAACAAGGATGGCTCGGGTTCTTTTATTTGCTAAAGCAATGTTTTCAATTATCAATATTAGTAATTCCTATCACTTAGCATTTTAACCAAATTGCATTTTATTAAAGAGAACAATTTGTGCAATATTAAATACAGCGAAGGTTACCTCCATCTTATGCTTATTTTTTAGTATGGTTACATGCATCCACCTATCAACAACACTGGGTATGGCCACTCAGAAAAAAATTCAAAAGCAGGGTTACATCCGCCCGACATGTTTTTATCTCATCCACAAAGGTTTTTGAAATAGAACTAACTCTAGTAAGTTCCCATGTCCGCCTTTGACTGTAGGCACGTCTATTTAAACAGTTTAGACTCTATAGAGGTTATACACTGTACCTACAAGAGACAATCAACTTGTTGCCCCACATGATTCCATGGTCATGTGGTTGAGAGACCATCACAGTAACTTTTCAGATATCTCACTCCTTCCGTCATCTCACCCATATAGAAATTTGCTACCACAGCGGTGGGCCCCATAAGTTGTCTTGGGGTGTCCACCACAACGACTAATGTGGTTGGTCTACTGCTTGCAACGACTAGCGTAGCTAGCAACTTCACCTTGCATCGGTGTCCCATTCAAGCCGGAACGTATCACGTGCTTGCACTACCTCATTACCCCTCTAACGAGATGACATTCAGAGTTCAATAAATTTACTAAGCCAAGTTATATTTTGCAAACTTGTGATTGTACTTGTTTTACAATGGGAGGTCATCACCTGATTAAGTCCTTAATGTTATCTACGCGGTTCATTCCACATACCCACCATTCTCATGCTTTGTTAGCACCAACCATCATACCATCCGCCCAGATCTGACTCGGTGCTGACGAAGCACGAGAATTGTGGGTATGTGGAATGAACCACCCAGATAACATTAAGGACTTAATCCGGTGATGACCTCCCATTGTAAAACAAGTACAACCACAAGTCTGTAAAAATACAACTTGGCTTAGTAAATTTATTGAACTCTTAATGTCATCTCGCTGGAGGTCGCTGGAGGGATAACGAGGCAATGCAAGCACGGGATACGTTTCGGCTTGAATGGGACACCAATGCAAGGTGAAGTTACCAGCTGCACTAGTCGTTGTGATGTAGACCAGCTGCACTAGTCGTTAGGGACATCCCGCACTTATAGAGGCGCGTGTGGGCAAATTTATATGGCTAGATGATGAGATATCCTAAAGTTATGGTGACCAAGGATCATATGGGTTGATTGTCTCTTACAGTATATTGTACAACCTCTACGAGTCTGGAGTTAGAGTTAGTTCTATTTCAAAAAGGATAAAAACATGCTCAAGATGTAAACTGATTTTAGATTTTTTTTCTAGGTGGTCGCATTGTTGTTAATAGATGAATGTAACTTAAGCATAAGGTAGGTAATCACAGATTTAAATGCACAAATTATTCTCTTTAATAAAATGCAATTTGGTTAAAATGCTAAGTGATGAATTACTAAATTGATTATTAAAAGCATTGCTTTAGCCAAGAAAGTCCTTGTTATGCCTTGCATAAAACATCTTGTGTGTTGGCTCATGGTAAAGTTGTGCTATTTTTGCTCTTTTTCCCCAAACCCTTCGCATCTTCTTGAATGGAGCCACTATGACGATGGATAAGGAAATGATTGGAATAGTTTCTTGTGCTTGAAAGTTAACTCAAAGCAGTTTATTTATTCCCAAGTCACTGACTGGTCGATATGGGCTACAATTGCCTATGGAGAGATATGCTCACCCTTTGCGCTTATGCGGTGGCCCAGGTCTTGTCTATGTCAGTGTTTATAATATATTGAAAGGCGGCCTGTGATGAGCACTCGTCTTGCGAAACTTCATGGCGTCTTTGGAGCAACTCGGTTGCTGGCAGGGTAGCGTAAAAGAGGTAGGGGAGGAGATGGGCGGAAGGAGGAATGGGCGAGCGGCCCAAGGGAGGAGAAGTGGACTAAGACCAAGGAGATTTGAGAATTTGAATTCAAACCGAAGTTTGAAGCTGAATTTCAAACTTGAGATTTGGAAGCCAATTTTTGAATTGAGGTAGAAGCTAGAGATTTTGCAAATACACATTAATTGAATTAGGTTTTGGAAACCAAAGTGACAAGCGAATACTATTTACAATCCAAAAGCAATTACATTACCTGGCGGAAGAGATTGGGCAGAAACTCACCAACATAGGAGATCGAGGGCGGCGACGCTCCACCGGACTTGAGGAAGAAGACCCTCGGTTCAGCAATATTTTGGCCTTTGGGCCACATGCGCTGCCCCTTTACAATTGTCGTCGTCTCCTCTCGCCTCTGTGCATCCATGAGCCAGTGATCACGTCGCTGCTTTCATTGTTGTTGGCGTTCACGGATGTCGTCTTGACCACCTCCTCTGACCCACGACCATGCACACCAATGCCGCATGAGCACAATGGACAAGAGGAGAACCTCTAGGATGGACATGGCCGTGGCGTTTGTGGTAGAATGGGAGACAGGAGAGAAAATTAGGCTCATGATGCGTAGGCGAGGACCAACTGAGCCATAGCTGAATTGGGGAGAGAGATGAGAGAGGCAGACCGAGGGGGAAGACATATGGGCCCAACCATTTTTTTTCTGCCAACGGGGAGGGGGGGGGGGAGAAGATGGGGAGGGTATGATATGTGGGTCCCCTCAATCTTTTTTTCTTTGATGATTTGCTAGATGATGTGTTAGGTGATGTGACATCTATGTCAGTCAAAATATGTACATGTAGATGCCACATCATTGAAAACCAGTATGGTTTAGGGTGATGGTTGTAGTTTAGACGGTTTTGAGAGTTTGAAATAGTAAAGTGGACGGTTTCATAGTTTAGAGGTGAAAATCGTAGTGATATCAGAGTTTAGGATTGAAAAGTGGACTTTTTCAAAAAAATAATAATGAAACGAACTGAACTCGTCATTTCGTCCCGTTTTCGTAAACGTTTCAGGCAAACATACAGCGTCTCGGATCTGAAAGTCGTTGCATGTGTAAACTACTAATGAAGAATGGGCGGGGCGACCGGGCCAATCGACCACCCACCCGACTAACCGAGAGACCGTCAGCGTTTAGCAAAAGCTCACGTCCACACACGGCCTCCCCTGACGACCCCACCAACCCCACCAAACCCAGTCCCCACCCACCCCGCACAACACAACACACACAAGCTGACACGCGCAGCTTAGCCAAGCTGGTGCGCCCGGCCCCGGTTCCCAGCTGCGCGCGTATGCTCGGCCGGCAGCAGTCCCCATACAGCAGCCTCCGCCGACGCTGGCAGCCACGCGGGCGGTGTACGACCCGGCCGCCCGCGTGTCGCGCATCGGCGCGTGGTTGGCAGGTCCATCCAAGGGCCAGTGCTGGGTCAGCTATAGCTCTCCAACAACCAGCTGCACCCGTCGCCCCACGCTATTTAAGCGCCCCTCCCCCCTGCGTTCTTCCCCAAGAAGAGCCTTAGCTTTCCACTCAAGCTCTTCTTCTACAACACAAGTACGCAATTAATTAGCTACTAAGTTATATACCTCACTACTAGTAGTACTCTTCTCGCCTTAAACCAACTATACTTGTGTTACTACTAGTCTCGTTTTCTTCTCCGATCCCTCTGTAATAGCAGAATGGAGTGCGAGACCGGCCTCGTTCGTTCCCTGAACGGCGACGGCCTGTGCATGTCGGCGCCGCGCGCTGACCCCCTCAACTGGGGAAAGGCGGCGGAGGATCTGACCGGGAGCCACCTCGACGAGGTGAAGAGGATGGTGGCGGAGTACCGCCAGCCGGTGGTGAAGATCGAGGGCGCTAGCCTGAGGATCGCGCAGGTCGCCGCCGTGGCCGCCGGCGCCGGCGAGGCCAGTGTCGAGCTGGACGAGTCGGCCCGCGGCCGCGTCAAGAAAGCAGCGACTGGGTCATGAACAGCATGATGAACGGCACCGACAGCTACGGCGTCACCACCGGCTTCGGGGCCACCTCCCACCGCCGGACCAAGGAGGGCGGCGCTCTCCAGAGGAGCTCATCAGGTGAGAACATAATTGCAATCCCAAAACTTTCAAGAGTTTTCTTCTGTTCAATTAGTTTTGCATACAACAGTTTAATTTTGATGTTAGGACGAGATTACCCAGTTAATATGCTAAATTAAACATTACAGTCGTAATTTATTCATGAGAAATAGGTTGCGGTAGCTGCGCCTGCGTGCATGTGCTCTGTGCACACGGGATTCCATCATTTTCGAAGCCCAAAAAGATTCTTTTGGGGGAGTTAGCTAGGTCGTTGGTGAGGCTGGCCATAAACTAACAGAAAACTCTCTAATCAATTAGTACTCTATGATCCTTCTGCTCTAGACTTTGGGCAAATTCACTAATTTAATTTGTGCAGCCCCCTCTGCAAAATAGAACGCGACCCATCTCCTAAGCTCCATCCAAAACAGAGATGAAAATCTTAAACTATTCGGGAACTAGTACTCTCTTTCACATCTGATGATCTGGGGCAACACGATGGGGATGGATGAATGCTGACAGCCAAGTAGTAGGAGTAATAGAATGCACCGAACTTGCACTTCACTATATTTGTTCAGACTTCATAGTACTTGACACAGGAGTAGGCCGACCCGAGAGGATAATACTCTTACATCTCATACATCCAGAGTTTAGCACGCCATCTTAATCAAAACCGATCGGTGCCCGACTATTCCACTCATGACACAAAAGGGGCATCGACAGCTCGGTTGGCACGGAAAAAACCCGCCTTCCCATACCCGTGACGGGACGTCTGGTTGGCGCGCTGCTTGAGCTCACTGCCGCCGTGGCCCACCGTTACTCGCTTCTTTCGTGGTAGAAGAAAACGTTTTTTTCTCGACGAGAATTCGGGACCTCGAGCTTGCTGCCATGAGCCCATGAACGATCCATTTCTCTGGGCGTTTATTATTATTAAAAATGTTTTCTTATTTTTAATAAAAAAATGATTCCATCAAGAAGGGACTTAAACTTGTAATGCACAACACGTAAGCACTTGATCAATATAAATTTCTTCACCTTTTCTTTCCTCTTACCTAACGAAAGGAATCACGCATGAAGGAAACGGGTACATCAAAACGTAATGAAAAATAGTCAAATGCCCATAACATGTGGACTGACCGATTACGGTACCGGGAGTTTTCTCAAGCCTTTCGCAGATAAGGTTTCAACTCTTTTTTTCTCTATGCAAGCTGGAAAACCATAGAATTTAGAGTCACGCAAAACGGAACGTGGGGTGGAAGTGGCTCAAGCATGGCGCACGCGAATAGTACTTCATTTGCACCGACAACTCTGCATATCTGCCACAGGACTCGCAATACACAGCTTCGGTGTGCTCAATGCATACGGAGTAGTATATTGCATTATTACTCGGTCTCTGCACGAAAACGCGCATCTGACTGACTCGGTTCCTTGTCATGTGGAACATGAATTAAGCAACTATAACATATTCGAATGTCGGCACAACATGTAAGCCACGCATATCCAATCATATCTGAGTTGTAAATATCGGTAGAGCACTAGTATTTCTGAGCTCTCACCAAGTTGTGACTATAGTTACAGTAACAAATTCCAAAATTAGCAACGCCACTCACAGAACTAAGATTGACCGGTGTCTCGTCTGTTTGACAGATTCCTCAATGCCGGCGCCTTCGGCACTGGTACCGACGGCCACGTTCTGCCGGCTGAGACGACGCGCGCGGCTATGCTCGTCCGCATCAACACCCTCCTCCAGGGCTACTCAGGCATCCGCTTCGAGATCCTCGAGGCCATCACCAAGCTGCTCAATGCCAACGTCACGCCGTGCCTGCCGCTCCGGGGCACGATCACCGCGTCCGGTGACCTGGTCCCGCTGTCCTACATTGCCGGTCTTATCACCGGCCGCGAAAACTCCGTTGCGGTGGCACCCGATGGCAGCAAGGTGAACGCCGCAGAGGCATTCAAGATCGCCGGCATAGAGCACGGATTCTTTGAGTTGCAGCCCAAGGAAGGCCTTGCCATGGTGAACGGCACGGCCGTGGGCTCTGGTCTTGCATCGACCGTGCTCTTTGAGGCGAACGTTCTTGCCATCCTTGCCGAGGTCCTGTCCGCCGTGTTCTGCGAGGTCATGAACGGCAAGCCGGAGTACACCGACCACCTGACCCACAAGCTGAAGCACCACCCAGGACAGATTGAGGCGGCCGCCATTATGGAGCACATCTTGGAAGGCAGCTCGTACATGAAGCTGGCGAAGAAGCTCGGCGAGCTCGACCCATTGATGAAGCCGAAGCAGGACCGGTACGCGCTCCGCACGTCGCCACAATGGCTCGGCCCACAGATCGAAGTTATTCGCTTTGCCACCAAGTCGATTGAGCGTGAGATCAACTCTGTCAACGACAACCCGCTCATCGATGTCTCCCGTGGCAAGGCGATCCACGGTGGCAACTTCCAGGGCACCCCCATCGGTGTCTCCATGGACAACACCCGCCTTGCCATTGCTGCCATCGGCAAGCTCATGTTCGCGCAGTTCTCAGAGCTCGTGAACGACTTCTACAACAATGGCCTGCCCTCCAACTTGTCTGGTGGACGGAACCCCAGCTTGGACTATGGTTTCAAGGGCGCTGAGATCGCCATGGCGTCGTACTGCTCTGAGCTCCAGTTCTTGGCCAACCCGGTGACCAACCATGTCCAGAGCGCAGAGCAGCACAACCAGGACGTGAACTCTCTTGGTCTCATCTCTTCCAGGAAGACCGCCGAGGCCATCGACATCTTGAAGCTCATGTCCTCGACCTTCTTGGTCGCCCTGTGCCAGGCCATCGACCTGCGCCACCTTGAGGAGAACATGATGACGGCCGTCAAGAACTGCGTGATGCAGGTGGCCAAGAAATCCCTGAGCATGAACGCCATGGGCGGCCTCCACATTGCCCGCTTCTGCGAGAAGGATATGCTCACCGCGATCGACCGCGAGGCGGTGTTCGCCTACGCGGACGACCCCTGCAGCCCCAACTACCCGCTCATGCAGAAGCTCCGCGCGGTGCTCATCGAGCACGCGCTCTCCAATGGCGACGCCGAACGCGTCCTGGAGACCTCCATCTTCGCCAAGGTCGCGGAGTTTGAGCAGCACCTCCGCGCGGCACTGCCCAAGGAGGTGGAGGCCGCACGCGCGGCCGTGGAGAACAGCGCCCGCTGGTTCCAAACCGGATCAAGGAGTGCCGTTCGTACCCGCTCTACCGGTTTGTGCGCGAGGAGCTCGGGACCGCATACCTGACCGGCGAGAAGACGCGGTCGCCCGGCGAGGAGCTGAACAAGGTGCTCGTGGCTATCAACCAGCGCAAGCACATCGACCCGCTGCTCGAGTGCCTCAAGGAGTGGAACGGTGAGCCCCTGCCACTGTGCTGAACAGACGAGAAGCGAATGGTATACAAAAAGAAAAGAAGAGGACGGTATAGCAACTGAAGATAGAACATTTCAAGACTGTGAAGTGAAGGTTTCTGATATGCCTCGAAGATACGTTTGTTTGTAGTTAAGTTGATGTTATTGTTGTTTCCCGCTGCTGCGATGCCATAAGCCCATAACCTGCAATCTGCATGGCCTGGGGCAGGCAGCTTCTGAAACTTTGCTGTTATTACTTGTAAGATGGGGGTTTAAGTAAATTATTTTTATTTCACAATGCTCCTTGTTCTCGCAGCTCTTCTATACATTGAGTTGGCTAATTGACACTCATCGCTTAGGAATCAGGAGTGTCAATTGACAAAGGGAGTTCGTTCCTTGGCCTTGTAATGCACTGTTCTCGAACTGCCGATGGCTATCTGTTTCTGATATAAGGACAACAAAATGCAGTGGAATGCAAGAGACGTACCCACGGTACCCATGTTTCAGTTGGGCTAGCTGGAGCCTGGCGGCTGTTTCTCCTACTTCTGCTGGTGGCCAATCGCTATGCATTGAATCGATCAGCTTGCGATGAAGATTGGATTGTTACAGTTTGTTATTCTTACCTTCTTACCTACCGCGTTGGAAATGTGGTCAGTACCTTAGACGCCTGGGTGTCTTAAAATTCAGTAGCAGGTCTGGAATCAGAGTGGCATTTTGTCTCCATTGAAATAAAGTAGTTTCTTTTTTCTTGTTGATCAGTGGCGTCCTTCTGTCCATCAACATTAGAGTTCTAAGGGAAAAGATACTAACCTAACATGGTAGATGATCTACTAGATGTTCTAGGGGGGAAAACCAGCCAACTTAGAAATAGCAAACACTATAATTAAAACTGGGAAGACTGTAAATGCCAAATATGGCCGTGTGATGTAGTGGCTCATTCTATCAAGGAGCAATCATCCATTTTATATATTAAAAGTGGATGACAGGTCTTTTACAGCGGCTAATAAAAAAGGAAATCGTTAGAAATTCTCGAAAAAAGAAAAATATATAACCCTTAATTTGGTGGGCCCTAATTTTAAAGGTTTATATTCAATAGTTGGTTTAGAGATATATTAATTTGAAAAAGAACTAAAAAATCTAACCCTTAATTTGTTGGACCATAGTGTTAAAGGCTTAGGTTCACTAGTTGTTTTGAGATATATTAATTTATAAAAAAAGAAATAGGCCGCACTAAATTTAATTCAAAGGTTGTGTGTAAATTTGCTCGATGGATAACGCACCTCTCAATCCTCTCCTTCAGACATGAGGAGAGAAATCTCAAAAAAAAAATACTAATTAAATATGAAATCAAATATTCCAAATTCAAATTCAGATCGTGAAATATAAATTTTGAAATTTAGAATTGCGTAAAGTTATACTATGCAACACCAAACCGTACAATTGTGCGGGCCAATCGGCTAGTTGATAGAAACTTTTATATACGACAGCTAATATCTCAATGCAACGAAGTTGACACCCTTGCATCGCAGTGCCAAAGATTCCTACGCAGGACAAATGCGATCACATTCTGAAGACTTTTCCGTATTGCCAATTTTCTTGTCGATATATGATTATATGGGCGCCATGGATGAACAGTAGAGCTGCTTATTAGAGGCCATCTGCCCATGACGGATGTATATCAGTTTTCTAGATGATTTTCCGCACATGACGTGATCTAGCCGCGAGGTTCAATTGAATTCCTAACTGCACGTACAACCAAAAGGACCAGATGATCTAGAGCTTGCTTCGTCTCCCAGTTCATAATTTTTCGGCGCCCCTCCCTGGCAACATGCTTTCATGCATACTACTAACCTGCACAATAAAAATCGAACAAAAAGACTGAAACTTCAATGATGAAAAAGAGATGCACGACTAGCACACATTTGGTATCGCTATCTAGAGATGCGTAAGCTAAACCAAGAAGCATGCCAGGTTGTCATGTACCACGATGAGCACAGAAGTGTAGCCGGTCCGGCCCAACTATTTGTCTGCTTCAGAGCGGACTGTTCGCACTACTTGTAGATGGAAAACGCATCGGTACGTTCTGGTGAGATAGGTGAGAACAACATCCATCTACGTACCGGTTGACCTAAACTTTTCTTTCACCAGAAATGTTCGTTCCAACCACTAGAGGTATCAGTGTCCAACCAAACTTCTACCAACCAAGTATGCAATGAAGTCTTTACTCACAAGTTCCTTTTGGCTTGCTAGGTAGTACCGTGTAGAGACTTGCAGGCCAGGTTCATCACTTCATCCAGAGTCTAAAGTACATTACAGATTGGTTCTAGAAAAACATATGTCTGAATTGTAAACACAATAGTCAAAGATATATATGATGAGTGATTCAAGTAGGAGGTACACCTCTGGATCCGTCCACGCGTTTGGATATGCTAGTCATCAATCCGTGCACCTGCACAGTTAGCAATTTTAAAAATGCACTCTTTATTTAAAAATTCATATGTTAATCGCTATTTTTTTATTAATTGGATTAGACTTTGTGCATTGACGCATTCCATGATATTTTTTTCTTCAGTTTCCATGTCGAACATATTTGTTAATACATATAAAAAGCTAGAAATTCAAATGTTATTAGGAGAAAAAGAAAAATAGCTAAAAATTCATCGTTAACATGAAAAAGAAAATATCTACACTTTTCATATAGAGGCAGACCATAGTCCTAACGATCGGATCAAACTCCACCTTGCGTGCGTTTTAACCACGTAAAAAAAATATCTACACTTTTCATATAGAGGCGAGACCTAACAATAGGATCAAACTCCACCTTGCGACGTTATACCAATGCCTTCTTCACATACATATCAAATGAGGACTCCCATCTAGGCACGTATCAAGCAAATTGATTAACGAAGAGGAAATAGGCAAGTACAAACTCTTATGGATGGTTATGATTTTTCTTTTTCTCGATTAACGTGGGAATTTCTAGCCTTTTTCTTTTTCTCCGATTAATGTGGGAATTTCTAGCCTTTTTACCTCCTATAGTCCTAACAGTCGGATCAAACTCCACCTTGCATACGTTTTAACCGCAGAAAAAGAAAATATCTACACTTTTCATATAGAGGCGAGACCTATGATCGGATCAAACTCCACCTTAATGTCACGTTTTACCAATGCCTTCTTCACATATGTATCAAATGAGGACTCCCATCTAGGCACGTATCAAGCAAATTGATTAGCAAGAGAGAAGCGGGCAAGTACAAACTCTTATGGATGGTTAGGATTTTTTTCTTTTCCTCTGATTAATGTGGGAATTTCTAGCTTTTTCTTTTCTCCGATTAATGTGGAAATTTCTAGTCATTTTACCTCCTAGGATTAACGTGGGGGCTTTTAGGAGAGCCTCCAATTAGTATATATATAGATTAGAATCTTGAAACTAAGCGGCGAACTAGTGCGGATGAGAAGCGTTTTTTAATAAAACACATTTTCAACCTGTATTTGCACAAATAACACCGTTGCCGTACGGCCGCCATGCGGCAACTTCTCCCCTTGCCCACGCCACATTGGCCTTTGCCGCCTGGCGGGCGTGTAACAGCGGTCCATAGGCGCCGATGTCTCGACCCGCGGGTTGGTTGAAATTTGCACGAATTTTAAAATATATCAAATGACTTCAAAAATTATGAAATTTTATGTGAGTCATTTGCTATATTTAAAATTTATGCAAATTTTAGCCGAACCGTGGTCGAAATATCGGCGACCTATAAACGACTGCAATTTGTGTGACAACGGCGACGATGGCGGGGAGGCGGGGAGCTATGTGGCGGCGGAGGCGTTGCTTGGTGCGGTTGTGTCGACAGCGGTGCTATATGTGCAAATACATTTTCGCGTGGTCAATCCTGCAAATCGGTTCAAAAAGTGCTATATTAGCCAAAAATTCAATGAAAGCGGTGAACTTGCGAGTTTTTGGTCGTATTAGTACTATTTGATATCGTATTAGCAAAAGTAGCACCATTGGCGAAATTCTGAAATGACATCTCCACCGTCACGGTCACCGTGCGGGATGAACGAAGAGGCGACACGTAACCCTAGCCACACCGTGACCGTGCGGCAATGGCGGAGCCAGGAATTTTCCAAAGCCTGGGCAAGCCGCAGGCCCAGAGCGCGAGGAGGCATTGGAGCCTGGGGATGGCGGTGCTACCACAGCCATTGACTTGGCCGTCACCGCAGGGCGTGCGATGCGGGATGTTAGAAATCTATTGAATTCTAGAGAAAAATCAGAGTTTTGAACTTCTGTAAGTTCTTTTCGGATGGTGAACAGTGGAACTACAGAGAAGTTCAGAAGTAGGAAAACAAAAGGCGAGGATTGTCTTTGTCAAAAAGCGATTGCGGCTTTTATGTTGGTTTCTTGAGTGTGATTAATGCTAAAACAACAACATAAGATCGATGTTTTGTAAAAGCATGATTTAAAACGACATTGACGAGAATATGATGTACACTATTGATGAGAAGTTACAAACTGAAAAATCCTCTATTGAATCATCACCAACATTGTTTAGAATTGCATCACCACCTGGATGCTCATCCACATATGGAGTTACATCATAAACCTGGACCAATCACAAAATCGATAAATCATGACAAAAAAATTTCCAGTTTCAGACTTCACAATAATGCGAGATGAAGGCAGTTTGGTAAAATGGTAGGCCCTTTTTCCCAACCTTGTCATTGATTATGATCCACAGATCCAGCAATCCTTCCTTGTATTGTGGGTTGATACCTCCTTCTTTGTATAGCTCCAAGATTTCTAAATTTGAAATGGCAGTATGAAAATAATGAGAATGGCGTGCATTTTGGATTACCTTTGAACAATATGTCCCTAGATCAACAAACATAAAGCATACTCTAAAGTGATCCAAGTACAAGAAGAACAAGTGAGATGACAATAATTTCCATTGTGCGCCTCAAGAATTACTGAACTATGAATTAACTGAAGTAATGCTCTGCACAAAAAAATTGACTTCAATAAGTAATGCTTACAACAAAGAAAGTACAACTGATAACAACAATCAACAAAAGAAAGTACAACTGATAACAACAATCAACAATACTACAACGATCTCAATGTTTATTATGTGTAAAAGAAATCTAAAGAAAGGACAGTTTCAGAGTTACTGCACAGTGCACCCACAGTCTAGTAAACTTTGAAAGTATGCAAGAAACTGGAATCCTTTGCTTATATGGCCCCCTGGGCATTTTCTTCTCCCGAACTAGCCCCCTCGCGCACAAATTTGCATTTTTGGCCAGCGCGAATCTCTGTGGGAATCAACAGTGATCGTGGAACTAGGGAGTTTCCGCGCTCGACCACCGTGGAAAGGCTCTTCCCGCGCTCACGCACCACTACAAGTGGCCTAGGCCCGACCTCTCGTGCCTTTCAGGTGCTCGGGGGCGCGAAAGTGACCTTTCAACTCCCGGCCGCGGAAGGAGAGGAGGGGTCAAAATGCAAATTTGTCGCGCGAGGCTAGTTTAGGAGAAGAAAGCCTAGGGGCCATATAAGCAAAGGATTTAAACTGGACCTTGCACAATAATGGTAGGAGCATAGCTTATTCTACATCTAATCAAGGTGGCCTTGCTAATGCCGTGACACTGTCTGATACAAAAAGCTCAAAGATCGCATCATTCCCGTGTCAAAATCTACTCAAATGTCGTATGCTAATTGAGACCAGTCTTACTGAGCGGGTGCCAACTACTCAAAGATCGAATCTTTCCCACCAATTCCGGCCGAATGAGCGAATATTGCAACAAATTTTCTGAAATTGAAATGAACCAAAGATTCCCAAGTTGTTCTTTGCTCCTCGAGTCAAGAGTCTCTGTTACAGGGGCGGCGGCAGAGGTGGTGGGGCCATAGCCACTTGCCCCTTATCTCGGGGCTGCCCGCAGTGGCGGCGAGTGTCGAAGTCATCCATGTCTGTGATTCCATGATGTAAGGATTGCACAATAACAAAGCGTAACAAGTCGTAAATTGTATATAACTTACTTCTTCGATACGGAGTGCACTCGGGCAACCGGATATGCTACGATGTCAGCCGGTCTCAGTCAAACGAGCCTTCCCGTTCCCCTTGTCGCGGGACTCCCCACGTCGGTGTCGTATGTTGAAGTCATCCATGTCCTGCTATTCCATGATGTAAGTACATCGTATAGTCAAAAACGTAACAAGGATCACTACTACAAAAAGGCTTATACTGGACGCCCCATCACAGACAGTTGACCAAAACCCTCTGTATTAAACATAATCACAGACGGTTTTTGGTTAGTGACCGTCTGTGTTACTTTCTGCGCTAAAAACCGTCTGTGAAGAGGTAATATCACAGACAGTTCATTTTGAAAATCGTCTATGATACTTCACAGACGGTTCTGAATAAGAACCGTCTGTGATATTACCGAATATCACTAACGGTTATTGTTCAGAAACGTCTGTGAAGTATCACAGACGGTTTTTAATATGAACCGTTTGACTTCCTGCCCTCTTCACAGACGGTTTGTATTAAAAACTGTCTATGATAATCTCAATTATTGCAGACCCAACCCTCACAGATTGATCTATCTTAAATTCCTACTTTGTTCTCACTACTGCTATTGGAGGTAGGGCTTGAGGCGATTTGGTGAAAGGAGACCGCGCGGATTTGGTAATTTTTTCTTGACTATCAATGGTTAGTATGTAATTAATTTGTTCCTTGCATTATATTCTAGATCGGCTTGGGAAAGAGAATTTAAGATGGTTTATATCGGTAAAGAAGGCGAAGATGGTTAGATCTAGTTTTTGTATTGTTTTTCAAGTGTTGCATGGCTTCTTACCATCTCAAGTTGGGCATGTGCTATCTATAATGTGGTTGTGATGAACCACCGCCCTAGGGTGCATTGGTGTTTTTTCAGTTCATTAGAAATACATATTTCAAATGACATATCAAAAGTTGCATCTATAGTATACTAAGTAATTAATTCAATATTTAACACCAAATTGTTATATGCGTCGCGTAGATGGACCGCTGGATGTCTGTTGGCAACCATGTGAGTGAAGAGTACATTAATGGCGTGTCTGCTTTTACAAGAGGCCGAGGAGGATATGTTGAATAAGGGTGGAATATATGTCTTGTCCATACATTATTGCGAGAATCGAAGATGTTTAAGAACCGAAGCAGATCGAAACATACTTGATTGAAGGGGTTTCAAAAAGGGTTATACACGTTGGACGATCCGCGGTGAAGAGTAGATTATACATGAAGGTAGTAATAACGACATCGGCGACGAAGTCAACGATATGGCCGGATGATGTCGATTGTGGTTCCGATTCGAATAGAATTTGCACGATGACAATCTAGATCGGATGCTTCGCGATGCGAAGAGAACTAGTTGGATACAAAGGCGAACCATTCGTACTCGCTAACCAAGTTGTTCAAGTCTTCTATGTAATTGACTAGGCAAATAAGAAGCGTCACATAGTTCTTCATGGAAAAAGAAGGATTGTCGGAGTTGAGAATGTAGTGGACGAGGAAGAATACAATTAATTTTCTGAGTTGCCTCCTTTCGAGAAATGGCATAAGAATTCGAGGAATAATAACATGGCGAAACTAGTTACATACTGCGTCGATCATCATGAAGGGCTAATTTTTAAAGATTGAACAAATGTGTGTATATGTGTTCGAATGTTTAATTTTAGTTCATTTGAGTTAATTGATTTGTCTTTGTGAAATGGATGTGCTTGTTTCTAAAATGAATGTGAATTGGATGTATACATGTACTTGTTGTGTTTCTGCTTGTTTCAGAGGGCATGGCTAGCATTTCTTGAGGCTAGCCAATAAACATAACTAGATTTACCAATATAAAAGAATATCACAGCCGGTTTCATCTACAAACCATCTGTGATAATATATTACAAATGGTTTCATCCACAAACCGTCTGTGATACAAAATATATCACAGACGATTATTTATTGGGCTATGCATAATACACAATCTATCACAGACGGTTATTTATTGGAACCGTCTGTAATACATAATCTATCACAGACAGTTATTTATTGGAACCGTCTGTAATACACAATCTATCACATACGATTATATATTGGAACCGTCTGTGATACACAATCCATATTGTGTATCACAGACGGTTCTATTTTAGAACCGTTTGTGATATTACTTTAGAACAGTCTGTGATGTCCAACCCTATTTATATCCAGACTTTAGGGTTTGCTTGCTTCCCCCACTCAAACGATTAAGTTTCTCAAATCTCCATCCTCCCCCCAAGCCCGTCGCCGTCATCCTCGATGCCGCCTCCTCCTCGTGCCTGGCACACCTCCTCCCCCGAGCCCGCCGCCTCCTCCCCGAGCACGAGCACGCGTTGCCTCCTCCTCCCCCGAGCCCGCCACCTCCTCCTCGAGCACGCATCTCCTCCTCCTCCCCCGGGCCCTCCGTGTGTCCCCTTCGACGCCGCCCTGCTACTCCGGTACTGCTCCCTGCTCGTCCTTCTCCTCGACGCCAAAGGTAACTGATGCCAAGTTGCCAACCCCGACGCCCCTTTCCCTCACTCTTTCTATCAATAATCTATCATGCCGTCATGGTCCTCAAGGACTCATGATAGTTGCGTTGGTATCTGGTTCAAACACCGAGTGGTATGAGTTGTTGTACTTGTTTTAGGAATTTGTATTTGTTCTAGTCAGTGATTCATATGGTATTTTTTTGATACTATATTGCAATGTAATGTGGTGGGCATGAGATGAATGCTCTGTGATGATAATAGTCTTGTGCTGAAATTGTTTTAATAATCGGGTTTGGACTTGAGCTCTAATTGGAATGCTTACTCTACCTCTGAGAGCAATATAAAAATGTTAAATATTAGCTTTATACTGATTTCATTTGTTCACATGATGTTTGTGTCGAGCATATTATTCCTTTTAAATGGCTTGGAGGATTTACATGTTTATATGTCAATTATGTCATTGTATTGGTCCTAATTTCTTCCCTACATATCCCAATTATTTATTAATTGGTGTGCATACCATACACATAGAGATCGAATATTATGATAATATGTTCATGCGTGTCGAATTTCTATTTCTTGTGAAAATATCTTTCACTCATTCTTCATCATAAATGCGCCTCATGTATACGATCGTAGTCCTCTGGAATATCAAGCGCGGTAGAAATATTAAAAGGCAGGGGCCAATTTACCATCACAGAGGTCGATGAGTGCAGGACTCATATTAATCCTCGTCGTCGGCATCGCATTCGGAGAAGCGGTTGAAATAGTTGCGGAGCGAGTGAACATCACCTACGATTCGTGGAAGGAGTTGACCAAAGTATAGAAAGATAAGGCTGCTTGCGACACTTTGGGACTCGTGCGGCGACACACATTGCTCTGGCGTGCAAAGCGTGGAAGAACTTTAAGAGCACACTTGTCAAGAACTACGTGGAGAAGGATCTGAGACCCTTCCACAAGTATCCGTTCTTGGAAGAGTACTGGGAAGGCTTTGTGGCGAAGAAGATGACAGATGATTTTAGGAGTAAAAGTGCTGCGCACACGGCTCTCCAGGCAAAAAACACGCACCCCCACAGACTCGGCACCGCTAGGTATACGGGTAAAAATTCCAGAATGGAGGAATCAGGACCGGCGAGCAAACCTTTTGAATGCCTCCCCACCATTCTTTGAGATCCCTAATGGCCTTGGCTAAGAGCGAGGTTAGTTGCTATGTCTTCGAGGACTATCTCCTTTCCAAACCCTTGAGACGAGGAAGTGTCGGCGCTGGTAAGATATCAAACTACCTAGTTTGTAATTACTCCATAACTTCATAGGAAGTGAAATGACATGTCGGGTTATTGCGAGGAATCTTTGAGTGCACAATCTTTTCAAATCTTATTCGAGCGATCGAGGAGAGAGACATGCTCTTGAAGCCTTGGGAAACAAAAGCATCCGGGTCACACGAGAAACCTTGGTCTTTATGTTCCATGGAAATATGGATTCACACGGGACTCGGGACATCTAGGAGTAGGAAGAAAGCCAAAGCCGAGCGCGATGCAAAGCTACGAGAGGAGATTCATGAATCTCTTAGAGATGAGATCATTGAATCCATCGAGAGATGATATCGATGATCGCATCCAAGCTGAGGAGACGACGACGACAGATGGAAACATTGAGGAAAGGCTTAGGGTAAATCGGTTGCAAGCCCTGCTCCTCGTGCTAGCTAGCCCCCAAACTTAGAGTAGCTACTGGCGTTCAACCTAACCCTACCCCCAAAGGCAGCGACAGATTTCTGTCGATGACATCTTGGTAATAATTATTATCTCTAGAATACTCGATCCATTGATAGGCTGTTGGAGTAGCTAATTTTGTATTGTTATGTAGGTGGCGATAAAATGCATGCTCCAAGTAAGATATGCCTCCGTTGCCCTAGATCTTTGCTTGGGGCTAGGTGTATCCATTTAGTGTCGGGGCTTTGGTGCAGTGTAAATCCAACACGGGTTTTGCAAAAGTGAGCGTGGGCGGTGTTTATGACAATTTCGCGATCGTCCACTCTGATTCCCCAGAACAGCGAGGTCATGACTTTAGGGCAAGCCGTTGGAACATTCATCCGATGGCCCAAGAGGACATCTTCCTAGAAACTACGCTTTGGTGTCAACTTCTTTGGAATGTCACCCTGCGGTGTCAAGTCAAGGAGCTACTGCACCAAAGCGGTAAGGGCCCGATGCATCACATGCATCTACACCTCGTGCAGTCGACTCTCATGAAGTCGACCTCTAAAATGAAAGCGACAAAGGCAAATAAAAATGGTGGAAGCTCTGTTCGATATCCCCTCTTGTCTTGACGAGAAATTCATGCTAGGCGGCCGTTGGTGAGAATGTAGCGCGACCCTACCCTAGGAATGGCTTGCGAGATTGCATACATGGTACATGGAGCAGGCCAACAAGACAGATGAACAACGGCACTCGGGTGTCACCGTCAAGTTCAAGAAGGATCATCTTAAACACGACCGTCAAGACTGTGTCTTCACGGTGACCTTCGAAGACTTGTTCTTTCTCTTCAACCTCGGTGCCCTTGACGTCTCACTCATGCGATGCTGGACACTGTAAGTGTGTACAATCACGGCCAACATTCGTGTAATACCGATAAATGTTATATATAACTCCTTGCTTTTGTGTGTATATATATAGCCGAAGTAAGAAATTCAGCGATAGATTTCCTCGACCCACACTTGGTCTCTAGCAAACCATCATGGAGAATGCAAAATTAAATGCGAGGATTACATAATGAGTCATTCTTTGCGCTCACACGACAAGGAATTCATACTTTTTCCCTACAACGAGGAGTAAGTCTGCACTAGTGGCTATACTTGTTGATTTGTACTTTATAAACAACATGAACTTAGGTTTAATGACCATGGTAACATACCTGTGTAGATTTCACTAGATTCTAATTGTAATTATACCAAAATGGAACAGGGTAATATACCTAGATTCCCTAAAGAGGGCCACACATGACTTCACAATTGTCCGACAATTAATCGATGGGTAAACACATTTCCTCCATAGATAACTCTATTATACAGATCTTTTCGTCCTTTGCAGCGGCTAAGACTAAATTCTTGGAATCACGTAGGTCGTTCAAGATGTACTTTGCAAAAGGAGGGATATGCAAGGGAGGGATCTTGCGACACGATCTAAAATTCGCAGTATTCACTAGTACACATTAATCCTATATAACACTTCGTAGTAATGGCTATCGAACTAACCAATTCTATTTTTGCAGTGCCACCGGCTGATACCAGGCCTACAACCTCTGGGGATACTATGTTTGCCACAACATGGAACTACTCGCCAGTTCCACGATAACCAATGATCCTCAGGTTTGTCAATCTTGCAATAATTATTTCATACTTACCAATTTATATAAGAATGAATTTAATCTTTTTAGTGACAGGTTGCGAGCATCGCTACAACTGTGTTGGAGTAGAGCCAGCTCATAAATATTCGAGGACAGTTTGCGTCATTCTTGAACCGTGAGGTCATAAATTTAGATGGGAAGTTCCATAATGTAGATTGAACTTGATTGGGATAAGATTGAACTTAATGGTACATGTGTGTAAATGTATATGAATGGTTAATTTTTGTTAATTGATTTGTGAATTGGATGTGCTTGTTTCTGAAATGATGTGAATTGGATGTGCTTGTTTTTGAAATGAATGTGAATTGGATGTATACATTTACTTGTTGTATTTCAGCTTGTTTCAGAGGGCATGGCTAGCATTTCTGAGGCTAGCTAATAAATAGAATTAGATTTAGCAATACAAAAGAATATCATAGGCGGTTTGTAGATGAAACCGTCTATGATAGAATCACTATCCGAGGCGATTTGTAGATGAAACCATCGTGATCCGTCACGAGATGGTTTCATCTACAAACCATCTATGATTCTGCCGATGTATCATAGGCGATTTTATCTACAAATCGTTTGTGATAATAGATTATCACTGAGCAGTTTTGAGTTAATAACCGTCTGTGATAGTATGCATCATAAACGGTTTGAAAAATATCTATGATGACCCTATGTCATTACGAACCCATAAACTCAAACGGCTCATAAAACCGTCTGTGATAGCGTTTTTTAACCGTCCGTGAAGAGCTTTTCTATAGTAGTGGATGTAAATTCTACATAACTCACGTCGTCGATATGGAGTCTTGGCAAGGCGACGAGATCGCTATGGCGGCTAGGCTTTATCGCGAGAGCCTTCCCTTCCCCATGTCTCGGGACTCCCGTTGGTGTCATGTGTGAAGTCCCCATGTTACGTGATACGTCTTTGGGCGATTGCATGTTGTTAGAATAACAAAATGGCAAATACAAAATCAGGACACGAATTGTACATAACTCATCTATTCAATATGGAGTCGCTGGACAATGAGAGAAGCCATGATGATCGCCGGTCTCGATGCGCGAGCCTTCCCCTTGTCCGTCGGGTGAGTCACAGGCTCCTCGGTGCCGCTCAATAGGGTTCGGCATGTAAGGTTTTCCTTTGTCACGAAAGTCTCGGCTGCATCGAGTAGTTCGGTATGTACTTCTCTTGAATAAGCGCCTATCATAAATCTTCGGGCCGTCGATCCAATGGAAGAAATGGCAACGCATCTCAGACTGCCATTACATGGTGATGAAGTTAAAATGTATGGAAATCAACGTTGGGAGAGGAAAATTGATGTGTGAAAGAAATGAGGTGGTGCCCTTGCGTGTAAATGCGCTTTGGGTGGAGATGTTTGGGTGTGTTGGTGAATAATCTTCGTCGGCTCGTCACACACACACACACACACACTGCGAGACCAAAAGCTGTGGTGGTACTAGAGCATCTTTCATTGAAAAATCTAGGTATTGTACATGTTTGACCTTCTGCGCAAGCCACTTATGCTACGCAACATCCTCGCGTAGAAGTTTGCCGATGAGTCAAGCGTATTTGGGTATCGTAGAAGTTTAGTTATACATAAGAAAACAAGGTGAACAATACATTAAATTACGACCTTGAATGATGACTAGAGCGAGCTTGATGCATTGGGGCAATCCTTTATTGAGTGTCGGGGTCTTGCATATCTTTGCTTAATTGTGTAGCTATCTTGGTATGTTGGTGGCATCCATGTCATTAGAAAGTGTCGCGTCTGCCGTCATCCCTTCAGATTGTCTTCAAGGCCTTGTTAAGACCCCGATTGCGCGTGCTGGCCAAAGATCCTTGTAGTTCATATCCAAGATGTCTGAGTGAAACTCGCACTCCATGTACCAAAAATGTGATGCATATCATAGTACTCAAAGATGTCGGTATAGACATCTGCCTCATTTGTGCACTACGCCTTGTACACATGCAAGCATGGCTTGTTTAGGAGTTTCGCCTTGTTGCGGTGTATGTCGCCATATCACCGAGGTGCATGCATGTTTTCTTTCCCCCTAGTATGGTGTTGACATATTTACGAAGTATGATCTCGTACTTCCTCTTGAGGCCATCGATCATCGGATGTCGTGCATTCGGACCTTCTCCATCTTGGTCTATGTGCCTCTACATGTTCTCGAACCACTTCTTGCTTTCCTCTATTTGTCGCTTGGATGCGGTGGCTCTATTGACAAATAACCAGCGATCTTGAGTCCATGTCTCCTCAACGATCGCGGTGGCACCGCACACCTTTGAGGACGCTATTGTACACCCGGACATGTTGGTGGTCATAATCTAGTACCTCGCCTTTGTTTGTGTCATAGAGAAAGACCATTTCTCCAATTCGATGTATACGGTTATACCACCGGCCTAGTGTGCGTCCTCGTCGCTACCACGAGTGCAGGTTGGTGTCCTCGTCGGACTCTAACTCGAGAGGCTTATGCGGTAGATACTCATGGCAGTCAATGCGAGGCCGACTACCACAATTCCGCCCCCTCATTTCGCACAAAATTATGCACGAGTATTCCCTCTGAGACAACACATTTAGTGTTACCGTCTTCATGCTCAACCTGCGGTTGACCGCTTGTAGAGGCCCCGGCATCATCATGGTTTCCTTAAATCCTGCGTACAAAATTCATGTACACCATCAACCTCCGTAAATGGCGGCTCGGTAGAAGGCAATCTGCATGTACTCACTCCATCTTCGCTTCCATTCACCTGGACTAGCTCCCACACAGCATTCGTGCAGGTGATCCCCTCGATCGCAAGTTTCTTTGTCATTGCCTCCGTGACGAACTCCCTCCGGATGCAGCTTCGAAGCTAGTGAATATTCATTGCATCGAGCCCCTCTGCCTGGACCACCTTGTACAAGCATCTCGACAGGTCCAACCCATCGGGTCTTGCCTGTACAAGACCATCGCCATAAAACACTACCAAGTCTTGCATGTTCGAAATTACCTAAAGCCACAACAACCCGGTCCGCGGTACGCGATATAACAAACAATGACGACAAATTGCATGCAAGTGATCGATTACATATGTGTAATTAAATACAAATAATGAATTAATTACCAACAATTTGATTACTCCTCCGAAAATTAATTACGAGTAATTCATTACTACCGTCCTTACCACTATTAAACCACATATTCATTACCACTTAATTACTTACGACTAACGAATTAGTTTTGCCTAACTAACTGCTAGTAAACTAATTACGACTAATTAATTACCACTAAATTAATTACGAGTAGTTAATTTCCACTAATTTAATATGTTGGATTGATAATCACTAAACTAATTATGATTGATTAATTACCACTAAACTAATTACAACTAATTTAATATCCATGGTACGATATAACAAACAATGGCGACAAATTGCATGCAAGTGACCGATTACATGTGTAATTAAATACTGAATAATTAATTATTGGCGCATGTCATTGCCTTAAGTGTCATGCGCTTTGGTTCCATATGTCACAATTATTGATGCATGTCTCTACGAACAAGAAAAGGCACATGTTGTTCTCAAGTTTTAGGTGCCCTTATTGATGGTGAGCATGCCACCTGACAACTAGCTAGCACAAAACTATTTACTGTGATTAATTATCACTAAACTAATTACACCTAATTAATTTCAACTCATTTTGAACCACTAACTAGTTCATACCAAAAATAACAAAGCCTATGAGCATTATGATTAATCACCACAAAGTATCATACACTAATAAATTAGGGATCTAGTAACTATGACTATATTATAAGCGTTACAAAACAAAATTTGCATTAATTACGACTAGTTGACTAAGACGATTAACTATGACTACGGTAATATCGACAAAGACATCAGACAAATAATTATCGCCCATACGGGAAGCAATCAAAAGCTACTTCTGACCGTAATGACTACTTGAACTTTACTCTAAAAAATTAATTATGTTATATTCTCACGAGTTCTCGGCGACGAGTGCGAGCGAGGAGCAAAACCTAATTGAGATGAGCGATGAGTGGCTGCGAGTTCGGTATTTATAGCCGAGCCAGGAGGAGCCGCTGCGTTAGTGCTAAAAATTCTAGGCGTTGTCGGGCGTAGCACCATGGACAAGGGGACGGCGGACGGGACGGCGGATGTGCGGAGGAGAGAGGTGGGCAATGGGAAAGATGACCACCGCCACGCGGTGGTAAATGCAGTTTAAGCGTCACCTCACGGTTTTCAAAAGCCAACAGTACATGTCACCTCTTCGTTCGTCTCACCACGGTGACCATACGGTGAGGATGTCATTTATGTCAATTCCGCACTATGGATACTATTTTTACTAATACAATGTCAAATAGTGTCAATTCGACTAAAAACTCGATATTGCACGGTTGCACGTGCTACGTACCGCAGACAATTAAGGCAGATCGAGCCATGCATGAGGTACACGAGTGGTTATACGCGAAGATGAGGCTGCAACTACGCACAGTACGTACGCTGTGACGAACGAACGTATGCATTGCGAAGCAGCAGCATATGGCTCTTGATACATCGACTGCAGTTTTAGGCAGGCAGGCTCGCGGTTTTATGGTGGTGATGATACAATAGTGCCAGAACTGAGTTAGACCATAAGTAATTAGATATTGAGCTACTCTGTTTAAAACTGAAATTTGAGTAGGAACCTGACCTGATCAACTTTCTTTTGCTCCGCTACTGGACTCGACCGACCGGTTGTCGTGGGCGTCCAGGTGCGCTTAGCATGAGATGTTCACGAGAGACGTGCTATTGCATTGACCGCAAAAACTCATATGTAGTTAGGGTGTGTTTGGTTGTCTATATGAAAATTCAGCTTGATCCGTATATATCGTACATGCTGAACTTAATCGGTGAGTGGATCTGATGATGAGTTGTTTGGTTGCTTGTTTCTGTTGAGACAGGTTGTGCTGAGATGTTGTTTGGTTGTCTGTATCTGGTGCGGGAGAAGTTGAACAAACTCACGAGTGCTGGCCAGCCTGCATACGCTCAGCCTGGCTGAGGAGGGAAGTTTGAATCGAACGTTTCTCTCGGACCTAGACCGAGAAGAAATCTTACATCCACTCAGCCAGACTCATCCACCCAACCAGACAAGTAAATACCAAAAAATTTACATCTACTCTTACTAATCAGTTCTATGTCGTGAACGCAGGCAAGCCGGCAGCCAGCTGGGGTCGGTGAGACGATGAGATCTTTCATTCATTTCAGTAACTAGCACGCTGGCCCGCACAAAAGCGCTGACATGGTTTTTACAATATGTTTCAAGATCGTGGCAAAAATGTTTGTTCGCTGGCTTCTGGCTACTCAAGAATGTATACAACCATGTAAGTTGTTTGATTGATGTCTTCTGATTACTCTGTTCTTTGTAAATGATATTACTGACTTTCCACAGCTTTCCTAGACGTGACTTTGCCCATTAATCTTAATAACTTTATATTGTACAAATGAATATAATTGTACTATTATAAAAGTACTTTTAGAAACAAATCTAGTGATATTGTTTTCATACCACCAATCTAGATAGTTACTAACATATTAATGGTCAGATTTAAGAAAATTTGTGAACACGGATTCTACAACATCATCTATCTATTATATAATTAAGCGATAGAAAAAAAAAATACATTAAGCTCTAAGAGTTAGAAATTCTCACATTGATCGGATGAAAAAAAAAAAATCTACACCGTCGATTGTTGTGGGTCTAGATTATAACAGTGCAAATTAATAACATATGAGCGAGAGTTGTTATAGTTGTATAAGGAATACAATGATATTTACATCATAAGCATTAGAGTTGTAGTACAACTCTATGATTCAATATAGATGGGTCACACACAATGTAATATCTAGGCTGCATAATTGGGCTTGCAATTGGGCTCGAAATTGGCTAGTTCAAAAAAAGTAGAGGGATATATGATCATCGCTGTTTGAACTTTGAATATGAAAAACATAGGAAAAGAGAATAAGATGTTTTGTTTTCGAATAGAGATGTCGATGCACAAGACACACGGTCCTACTATTGAACTTATGAGAAGTAGGGACCACTAAAAGACACCAGAGATTTGATTGCCATGGACAAAAAAGCTTACAAGAGTATCTTGCTATGAATGCAAATGGTTCTTATCCTTGACGATCAATATCGATCGTGCAATTGGGCTAGAAATTGGCTAGTTTGAAAAAAGCGGGGGATATATGATCACGTGTTGTTTGAACTTTGAATATGAAAAACATAGGAAAAGAGAATAGGGTGTTTTCTTTTTGAGAATAAGTATCGATGCACAAGACACGAGGTCCCACTATCAAACTTATGAAAGTAGGGCAGCTAAAAGACACCTAGAGATTTAATTGCTATGGACAAAGAGTTTACAAGAGTGTCTTTGCTATGAATGTGAATGGTTCTTCTTCTTGGCGGCATGCATGCCCTCTAATTTATATATTTTAAAGGGTGACGATTAATGCTTCAATATCATATACATCTTGGCTGTCGTGTCCCTAATGAGCTATCATGAGTTGTCAAATCCGCCGTGCTAAAATCCTCATGTGTTTAAATGCTCAAGTGGCAAAGCGCCTTGTCTCCGACCATGGGGATGTCATGGGGATATACTCCTAATCTCGGTGTGATGAACAATTGGCAATAACCCGATCGTTTGGCAAAACCCGTTTTGACAAAATCATGTTTTGTCGGTGTTAGAGGTCTAACTTGACATAGTGGCGGTCTGAAGGCCAAAAACAAAAATATGAATTTTGCAATTAGCCAAAAAAGCAGTGTAGGCAAGTGAGATGATTAGTTTGCGAGTTGGTCCCATAATGTTTGGAGCATCAAAATGAAAGTAAACGAGGAAAATATGTTTCCAAAAAGTGTGCAAATTTTAGGGTAAAAATTTGGCTAAGGACAGAAGGTCTAACCAACTTTGTACTTAGGTGGTCAAACGCCTTGATCCAGACAGGCCAAGGTGGCGGTCGGATCGGTAAGCCGATGGTCGAGGCCGGCCATGGGCGTGATCGGCGGTCGAGCAATTCTTATCATGCGGGAAGGCGATGGTTTTATGAGTTAGGTCAAATTCATTGTTTTCGATGTATATGTGTTGCATGATAGCTTGGTGGTTATCTTGTTGGAATTGATTTCTTGGTCTATTGTTGTGCATATAGCTTGGTGGTCAACGACGGTCAACAACTAGGATGATTGCGACTAGGTTATGAGTGAGGTCCATAACAATCGAGGATACCGGTGAAGTCATTGGACTCAAGCATGGCATAAGATGGATAAGGATGACCGAGCGGAAAGTTCGATGCAAGTGCTATAGTGGTTTCGGTGAAAGTCGGATGGGGAGACTTGCCGACATGAAGAGCCATTGATCGGTCTACAAGTGGTGAAGCATGGGATTGCTTCACGGACGATTGGACTTGATCTTTGGAGAAGAATCATGACGAGTATTTTGGTAATTTCACTAAAATACCGCCTTGGTGACCTTTGGCAAAACCGCGGCACAACACAACTCAAGGAGAGGTGGTTTAGGTCAAGTGAAGATGGAGTTCACGATGATATCGTGTTGATGACAAGATTTAGCATCTTTAAAAAGGGGTTTAAAGACCTCTCGGGAGGTTCAGATTTTCAGCATGCGACGGCCAGATGTGTTCTGGCGGTAATACGCATCTTTGTTTGGATCGCATTTGGTTTTTGTTGAAGTCATAGTTTTCAGCAAGTAAATAGCCAAATCGGTAGTACCAGCAAGATAAGCGTAGAACTACCTCTTAGATGTACTACCAGAATAATGCAGCGGTACTACCTCCAAGCGATATTACAATAATAATGTCGGTACTACCTGCAAAGGCGTTTTGATCTGAGTAGATTCTTGATGACGTCCGATTAAAATGGGCGGTCGAGATCATTGTGAATGTTGGACCATCCGGCGTAAAGGACTTATAGGCGTCCGATTGAAATCAATGGCTCAAAAGCATGTGAACATTGGACCGTCCGAGCGTAAAGAGACTTGTGAAGCGTTCGATTGGCCATTTCAATCTGGACCGTCCCGTGGCAAAACCACGAGTTTTTAGGTCTTCCGAAGCATTTGATGTAGCGGTAGTTCCGCAATATAAGCGGTACTACGCTCCAAAATATCCGCATGTTTAATGGCGGTAATACCGTTTTCTTGAATCTCTCTTTGGCGGTCCTACGCACATATGCAAAAGTACTACATGAGCCACTTGATCGAGATGGATTCTTTGAGGCGTCGATTGAAATCGGACGGTCCAAAAGCAGATAAGCGTTTGGACCTCGAGCGGTGTCGAGATCTAACGACTAAAACCGTGGTCCGATCGGCCATTTCAATCTAGGCCGTCACGTGGCGGCGTGTCTTTGAGGCCTTTTGATCGTTTACGTGAAAGCGGTAGTTCCGTGGTGTGGAGCGGTATCTGCGCCAAGGTGGTACCAGAGTGTTTTGTGGAATTCAAAGAAGGTGTTTTGGAGCTCTAGTTTACATGAAGGCGGTATGGCCGCACTTTGAATGGCGGTACTTCCGCATGGCAGTGATACCGTGTACTGTTCGAGATCTCATTAGGAGCGGCCACGTGGCTCCATCGTGGCCACTTAGGACCTCCCTAGAGGCCCTTACGTAGCGTCATCAGGACCGTTCAGGATCTCCTTAAAAGCGTCTGCATGGTTTCATCAAAACTTCATCAAAGGCGTTTACGTGGCTTGATCAGAGACGTCCAGGACCTCCCGTGTGAACTTCCCACGAGGACCATCTCAAGACTTTATGCTCACTTTATATAGCAAATCATCAGTACAAGCGGTGGTATCGGAGGCCAATCGGTTATAAAAAGGCGGTGGCAAGCTCATGGCTTGATCTTCTTGCGGTGATGCGTCGTTCGATTGTTATTTGGCGGAACTACCGTGTTTCGTTCAAGATCTTTTCAAGACCTCCATGGCGGACTTTCGCAAGGATTCCCTCAAGACTTTCCATGAAGATCTTCTATGTGGAAACTTACGTGTTTAAAATAGGAAAGATATGTCAAATATAGAAGGTTTGGAGATTGTAACGAATCATATCTGTAAAATTGGTTCGGCTAGGAGTCTGAGCTCTTACGGCTAAGACACTGCCGCCCTTTAAATAGAAAAGGGTCATGGCGATTGTAAGATCATCAATCGATCAAATATCAATCGCATCTACTTTTATTCATAGTTCCTCGTGTGATCCGTGCCTTTCCAATCCTTTTGCTTCGTCCGGCAAGATCGCAAGATCAACCTGTACAAACACCGCCACGTTAGCCACGACTAGCTCGCGCTAAGCGCTGCTGCGTTAGTGTAACGTGATCCGGACACCTCATTCTTTGCCGCGATCGGTGTGTGTATCTGTGACCACAATCTGTCGCAACACAACAGTGACTCCTTTGGAGAAGATCAATTGAAGCTATAAGTTCTGATAAACACATTACCTGAGCAAAAGCGAAAAAAAAGCTGCCTTTGTTTGAACCAAGCGAGGGAGTAATCTCTGCAAGCATGGCCAGGATGGATCCACCGTTGATGCCAAAACATCATCACTCCACGCTTGAGGATCTGCCGAGAGTATCGCCAAAGTCACGAACAACATAAGCTGGAATTTGACAAATTGATGTTATCATATTTCCGAGAAAACAAGGCAAGGTATTATCGAAAAGGAGGTGATTTGCCATCTGTTTACATTAAACCTGAAGCAGCCCCTACTGTAAGTACTGCATCTCTTTCTGAAGAGCAAATTGCTTTAATGATTGATCAGCAAATAGGTGCTACTATGGATAGGTTGCTATCTAGTCATCTTAAGGCTATAGGTCTTGAAGCGCAAAGTGAGAAAAATATGAAGCAACTGTTTTACGCTTACGGTGTTAATAATGATGGCGATGCCGGCATAATTCCTTGCTTGTCGACACATCGGCGGCAAATACACCATCTAGAGTTATCCATGAGTGTCTTGCGTCACGGCATATACATAGCCGAACTAATGGGTTAGTTCGCGGTGATCCTGATATTCATCCTTGATCTTTGCTATGCTGGATCCATGGCCCTTGTGCTCTATCATATCTGAGATGCTACTTTGGTCAATTCGAATTGTGTCTAGTCTTTGGCAATTATCTACGCTATGGGAGGAAATTCAGATTTGCAAACACCTTCGTCATGCCGTCTTGTAGCATATAGTGCACCGCATATACCTCCTCATGGTTCGAGCATTGCTTATGGTCCAATACCAGCCGGTCGGTTTAACAATATGTCATATACACTGTGAACCAAACTATCTGATGATGACACACCACAACTTAATGCTTTTAGGCCACAACAATTGGTGATGAGCACTTTGTTGCACATGTTGGGTCAGAAAATATTAGAGAACAAGTGGCTAGTATGTTTAGAGAGACATTTGGGGTAGAGCTTAAAGGAAGATCACATTCATATCAAAAGCCATACCTTGATATTTATGATACTGTGCAATATCCTAGGGGTTTAGAGTTCTGAGTTTGTTAAATTCTTTGGAGATGACAATAGATCCACATTAGAACATATAGGCCAATTTATTGTGCAATGTGGTGAAGCTAGTGCTATTGATGCTCTAAAGTTAAGGTTATTTCCTTTGTCTCTATCAGCCTTGCATTCAATTGGTATACTTCACTTGCACCCAATTCGGTTCACACATGGTCCCAGTTGGAGCAAAAGTTTACGTGAATATTTTTATCTTGGTGACACGAGTTAAGATTGTCACATTTAACATCGGTTAAACAAAAGCACAATGAACTGTTGTTGATTACATTAGGAGGTTTAGAGAGATAAGAAACCGATGTTTTAAGCTAATAATTTACGATAAGGACCTAGGCGATTTAGCTTATTCAGGTTTACTTTCTCACTAAGGAGAAGCTAGAAAACCATGATTTCCTAGATGTTAGCCAAGTGTTACAAAAAGCTACGGCACAAGAAAGCCGGAGTTAAAGAATCTAGGAATTTTGAGAGGTCAAGTGACAAAATAAAAGTAGATTGTCCTAATGTTCACATGCTTGAGTATAGAGTCTAAAAATGAGACGATGATGATATTGATGTTTGTGTGGCGAATGGACTTGGTCTTGAAAGTCTAAAGCATTAAGCATTACGACCTTAAAGCGGTTTCACAAAAAAAAATCGGCAGAGAAATTAAATACACCTTTGATGTTGCTAAGTGTGATAGAATTTTTGATTATTTGCTGCAAGAAAAACAGATCAAGTTGCCTGACAATCATGTTATACCAGTGCCTGAGGAGTTAAAAAGGCGTGCATATTGTAAATGGCACAATTCCTATTCTCATGCCACTAATGATTGCAATGTTTTTGGTCGACAGGTTCAATCGGCCATTAATGAGGGACGATTGAAATTTCTTTGAAGGTCCAAAAATGCAGCTAGATCATAATCCTTTCCTATCAATATGATTGATTTCGAGAACAAGAAAGTGCTTATTCGGTAGTCTCAAAGCCGATCTACAAAAGGAAAAAAAATGTGGTGGTAGACTTGGAGGCATAAAGGCATCAAACTCGAAATCAGACTGAGGTTGTTAAGCCAAGGATGATCAAACCAAAAGGCCCAAAAGTTGATAATTGGAAGATTAACCAAGGTAAAGGCAAGGCCATCAAAAGAGAATTGAAAAGCGAAACCTACATTTAAAGACTTACGGTCAAATATGAAGATGGTAGGCCAGCCACAAAAAACTAATCGGCCAGATAATTTTGAGTGGCCTAGATCACCTATAAAGCATATGGTTTGATGGTCGGAATCATCGCCGAGAAGACTTCCATGCAGCACACTTATCCTCCTTTTGGGCCACCAATGCCCATCCATGGGGTCCTCCTCTGTCGGTTTTCCTCCTTGCCGCCATGGGGTTGGTATGGTCCATGGATGCCACTTCCAATGCCTTTAGGGCCATTCCATCTGAGGTGGACAGCACCTAGAAGACCCGTGTTTGATAGATTGTCATGTCCTAATAACGACCATTTTGATCAAAGAAATCGGTCTTACAATGGGAGAACTAGCAAAGTGGTGAAGAAAGTGTATCGTGTCAAAGAGTAGTGACCATTCGGGTGAAAAGGCAATAGATCTTGAATTCAAGGGCAAGAGAACCGAGTATCAAACA